>CACRXK020011975.1:0-15667 GCA_902702795.2 Paramuricea clavata
TGCTGGTTGTTGTTGTTGTTGTTGTTGTTGTTGTTGTTGTTGATGTTGGTTGTTGTTGTTGTTGTTGTTGCTGTTGTTGTTGTTGTTGTTGTTGTTGTTGTTGTTGTTGTTGTTGTTGTTGTTGTTGTTGTTGTTGTTGTTGTTGTTGATGTTGGTTGTTGTTGTTGTTGTTCACAACAAAGGGGGACCCCAGATATAAACATTGCCCAAACTTTGCATCTTTCGAACTTTTTTGAATTGAAACGTACAGTTTATATTCAAAACGTACAGCGAACCAGAAAAGTGTTAGATATTCAGTTAGTATATCATATTTTACAAATATAGCAGTTCAAAACGTAAACAAAGTTCGCGCATGTGCACAGGAGCGGGACACTGGACATCATCTTGAAGCTTTAGGATTACAAGTTTACAGCCCCTCTATAGTAGTAATAGTACATGTAACCATTGGCATTGTACGGTATAAAATCCAGGTATCCAACATTAGTGTTCCAGGTCACTACAGAGTAGAGTAAAGTAGTATATACGTACCGTTCAAAATTAATTTGAATAACGATAACCTGAAAAAGCATGTTCTGTTGTTTCGTTTTTTGTCCGTTTTCTCGAACGACATATTGGCTGTTTTTATACTAGACACGCATAATCCGTCTTCTACATTATTCGTCTAGTATTATTCGTCCCGTCTTTATACTAGACGAATAATGTAGAAGACGGATTATGCGTCCAGACGCATAATGCGTCTCTAGTATAAAAACGTCCATTACTTAAACAGTTAAACGACTTTTTTATGAATTTGCTTTTGGACCAGGCACTTGTCCTGCACAGTTTCTACCCATTTGCATTTGAAAACTACTTGACGCCTCATCTTCTGATGAGCTTGACTCAGATGTCGACTCAATATGAGCCATCATAATTTATAATTATTTTTTTTGGTTTAGAAATTACAGTTTCCCTTTTCTCGACTGTTTTTTTTTGGTTTATAAAAACCCGCGAAAACTGATTGAGCCCGCGTTATTAAATGTACAAGTCTGTGGTCTGTACCAGTCTGTACTCGCCCAAATACTCACCCAGTATTTCGTTACTTTCTCTCATTTGTTTAATTTTACGTGATTTATTATATGGCTGATTCATTTTAATTTTGGGATAGGTAATAGGACCTCTACATGTGTCTGGGATCTCTCGTTTGTGGCTTACTTATAAGCATTATTAGCCTATTTAATATGGATTTCTTATATCTTCAACGGGGTTTGGAAAGTAGCACGCATATATAAATGCATGTGTTGTTTTGTGACTTTTGTATGTCAATCCATTGGAGAAGTAAAGTCCCCTCGCCTCCCTACACGCTATAAACAATAGTACTTTCACTTTTACGTTGTACTTCAAGACCTTCAAGTATTTTTTAAGGATATTTAATTAATTAAGTACGTTTTGCCTCCAGTACTTTTTACTCTTACTCAAGTCGTTTTATTGTTAATACTTCTACTTTTACTCGAGTACAACTGTACAAATTCAAAGTATTAATTTTAATAGGCACCACTGGCTGCACTGAAGACCTGTTTAAAGTACCAAATTACCCCCATTCATCCTTGATAGTTATGTAAATATCCAAAGTATTATTTTTATACATGTTTTTTAACTCAAAAGTTCATAATAAAGTGTTTATCCATTATTAAATTACTAGAAATTACTGAAAAAGTTTAAATTGTAAAATTTTCTTTTTCCTTCTTATTTTTCCTTCCAAATTTTTTCCAAATGCCAAAATATCCTTTTGGAAGGAAATTTTCTTCCGAGTGGAAGCTCTGCTCGCAGCCTATTTCTATTTTGTGTCGCAGCCTCACAAGTCATTTTGTCTTCTGATAATGCGCGAATCAAATCGAAACCTTGACATCCCCCCCCGGGCATACCCCCGGGAATTTGGATTTTGACGTTTTGGTCAGGTCAAATTCCCTACGTATATTTGTAATTCCCGTTCAAATACACCACGTATTGGGAAAAATTGGAGTTCAAATACCCCACCCCATGTACGAATTGGAAGCTACAGCATTTCGCAATTTTGGAATTTCAAAGTTTTTCTTTCCTTCTAAAACTCTCTTCAATCGTTCAAAGTCGTTTTCTTGTAGCCAACCAAGGACAAAGTTAATTCCTTTGCACTTGAAGACCTTGAACTCATCCATTAATTATTGACGCCATTTTGGATTCTGCACACGTGTTTAATTAAAAGAAAAATTCAAATTCCCGACCCCCTTCAAATTTCCCACCTTCCACTAGAAAAAAAGGTCAAATTCCCGCCTTCTTAAAATACTAAACAAGCAAATTCCCCAGGTATGCCCGGGGGGGGGGAATGTCAAGGTTTCGATTTGATTCGCGCATAAATCAGGATAAATGTAAAGCATATCACCACAGAGTAGATACAGATATCACTTTCAGTATGCTATATTATGGTTATGATGTCAGCTAGTCGTTACGAATATCGTTTAATATGCTTTACTTTTATTATAAAATAACCTGAAATTTGTCAACCATATTAAATTGGACATGTTTCAACATTTCGTGACTGCGACGTCAGTACATATTTTTGGGAAATATCTTATAATACAGTGATATATTATGGCATTTATTTTACTGTGGATTTCGCTGACGATTTTAACCAGGCTTTCAAATGCTTCTTTGGACAGTAGTGGAGGTATGCTTTCATTTTTATGTATTTTAGATGGAATCATGGGATATTAATAATCCATCTACCGATCTACGTTCAGATCATAGGTTCAGATGTCAGATACCCCTAAACCTTGATATTTCCCCATGTATGGGACTTCAGTGGCGAAGTGGTCAATGTGACTCAAACCCAGTCCTCATGTGAAAAGAGTAAAAAGTCAACGCTCTGCCGAAAGTCGTGGGTTTTCTCTGGGTAGTCTGTGTTTCCTCCCACAGGGAAAGTTGACAGGGTGGGGTAGGCACATAGGTCTGGAGGCAGAACATTAATGATGTATGGACTAATAGCAGCCGCTCAAGCGCCATCTGTAAGCTCAAAGTCAAGAAATTGTGGTAATGCAGTCAGCAGTTGGACTAAAAATCTTCATAGTTATTGTCTGGCTAATCAATTGGGGAAAGTGCTGTATAGAATTTCTATTTTCTACTCAGATCATGACCAGACATGACAGTTTTTTGAAGTCTTAGTAATAAATAGGATTCAAAACTGATGTGTATGGCCCACAATAAATTAGCACTGCAGAGAACTACCTCGTTCTTTATTAATAAATCCCATTTTATTCGCCCAACTATAAAGACAGCTTTAATTTTTGAATTGGACTATACCAGGACAAAAATAAATATGATGCAGGTCCAGGGGTGTAGGAACCGGAGGGGGGCACAGGGGGCACGTGCCCCCCCCCCCCAATTTTTTCAAAGGATGAAAAGTGCCCTTTTTGTACAAGGTAATGTCGCTGTAAATACTAAATTAGGGATGAGCCGATAAGGAAAATTGCTGATTACTGAGGCCGATTATTTATAAGTCGATTATCATAACTAATCGGCCGATTAATCGGTACCTGCTGATTATTTTAAAAAGCAAGAAAAAAAATACAAGATGACTAACAATGAAGTTGTAAATACAGTTATATTGTTTACAGTACACACTAAATCAGCTTCAATCTTGCATGTCAACAGTCAAAGTTTAGTTTTGGCAGATTATGATGTAAAAACAGGATATTCTCAGCTTTATGCAGAGCTAGTCTGCTGCATTATTCAGTGGAAATGTTCCCAGCCTCACTGAACACACATTACAAATATATGCATTTTATTAGAAATATCAGGATTCGTTTAATTTAAGCCAATCAGAAAACAGAATATGGTATGACTCAACCACAGAATAACAACTCAACGCATAGGCATGCATTTTTTTGATATGCTACCTTTTTTATCTTAACAAAACGGCTCAGTAAAAATTACAATAAGAAAAAGAATTTTGGAAATTCTAAAAATACGTTTTTGCAATTAATAACATCATAATCTGTTGCCATAATAACATAAGTGATAACATGATACCATCCACCTGTAAAAGTTTCATTGCACCACATGGTTCAAGAGATATGCGTGGGCACTTCCACCCCCCCCCCCTCCCCCTACCCCTACCAGTCCCAGAAGACCCAAAAAAGCCCAGTCTGGCCCATAGCTTAGAATAAGTTTTCAGAACTTGTTATGTCATATGTCATGTCATGTTATTGTATATAGTTATGTTATGACTCTCCGATTTATTAGAAACTCTCTCCAATTCGCGGGATATCAGCTGAACTTTCCAGGCGTGGGTTACATGATGGCATACTACACCAAAGTGCCTGATATATTTACCTGTTACCTGTACCTCTAGTCATTTACTGTCACTGCATTGCTGTTTCGACTCATCTGAACCAGAATGGCAGAATCTGAAAAATGTTATTAAGAGTCGTCGAAACTATTATCATGATCAAATACAAATCTGTGTGTTAGAGAATATTGTTGGCTTTATGGCTTATACGTGTGTGTGGGGTATATTCAGAGGTTTATGCTATATAATTGATATACCACAAATGCAAAACTGTACTGATTTTCTATTTCAGGGTCTGTCTATAAAGTACCACAGCAATTTTCTTCCAGTAGGATGATATGGTGGCATCCTTATTACAGTCTGAAAGAATATCAATCATTTCAAGATGCCAAAATTTATGCCTTGGATGTCCCAGTATACACAAGTGAAATGATATTGTCATTTCATTATCAGGGAATGTATTTACATTCTCATAAACCATGCAACAACAGTATTATTGTGTAAGTACAAAATCTGTATTATATTTGATGTTTATTTTTATACATTGAAAAAAGATGCATAGTCTGCATGCAGGGTTCCCAGTACAATTTGGAGTAGGAGGCTTTTTGAAAGAAGTATGGGCGCTTATATGGTGCTGAAGATACCTCCTCGAGGGGAGTTCGAGGGCGTCTCCTCGTGAAGATTTAAATCTGAAATGACATTTCCAAATTCCATTTCCATTTTTTTTCGAGAGTATTTTTTTTTAGTTTTTGATATCCGAATATTTAGCCAAGTAGAAAACCTTCCCTTGACATTTCTTTGGCAAGGAGGCAATATTTGGTTTACAGTATAATCAGCTAGATACAGGGTAAATAACCGCCGATTGTCAGCGCTATAGACGGCAAAAATTGCTGTGTGGCCAGTCTGTAGGCTTATATTGGGAACCCTAGCATGAGTCAAAATTTTACATTTTAACTGAGACTAATAAGGAAAAAATAGGTACACAAGCGTACACCGCGGTGAAATAAGAGTCTGTGTTGTATTACTTCGCTTTGCATGTATGAAATATTAAGGCTTTGCATGTCCCAAAAATAATGATTCTCGAAGTTTGCAGTTTGCACCACTATGCTCCAAAGTTCCAAACCTGAAAGAATTTTTTTTGAAAATAAGTTATTGTCCAGTTATACACCAATTAAGAAATTCTCAAACAGATCTGGTACTTCCATTCCCAAAATCACAATTTAAGAAAAAGACCTTCAGTTATAGTGGAGCAACTCTTTACTCTTTGGAATAACTTATCAATTACTGCAAAACAATCCAATTCTATGAGTTGTTTCAAAAGACTAATGAAGCTACATTTTCGAAAACAAGTATGTAAATAGTTTTGTATGTATGTTTGTTGTTATTTATGTTTGCTAATTGTCTAAAGAATAATTATGTAAATAGTTTGTATTTTGTATATGTATTAGTCTTAATCTTGCAAGTCCCCTATGGAAATCATCGAAAGATGTTAAGGCTAACGTGTTTAAATAATTTTTTATGTAAGTATGTACAGTATATGTATGTACTATAGTCATGTAAAAATCAACACAAACTGTATGCAAAATATATTCATAATTTTAGACATAATGTATATTTAATGCTTTAAAAACGCGTTTGTTATTCACGCAACAGTAACTGCAGTGAAATTTAAATTGCGTGGTACAGTAGATGTTTAATATTAGACAGATTTAGATCGAGGACGCGGACACAGAGTAGATAAGACATACGGAGACGTAACTGACCGTTGTAAACACTGCGGAAGATTACGTTATCATGTACCCACTTTTTTTCAGGCAGGCGATCGGGCGAAAAATGATCAACTGCGCGTGCTCAGCAAGTTTAAAGTGAGTCGTCATCAGGTCGTCATCCAATCAGATGCATGCATCTAGTAACTTGCCGAGCATGCGCACAAAAAAAGTGGGTACACTAGTTACGTCTCTGTATGTCTCTACCAGCTCTGTGACGCGGACGTCAAAGTCAAAGACGACGTGAAAATGGCGTGGCATATCCATACATGGGCACAACACGCCATTTTCACGTCGTCTTTGACGTGCAAGCAACGTCATTGTCAACTTTTGTCGTGCAAGCAACGTCATTGTCACCACGGACGTCAGATTGTCGAGGGGGGACTGGATTAAAAACTGTGTTTGTATCAGTTTGTGGTAATCTTCAACACATCTGACAAAACATAAGATTTTTAAAGTTTTTTACTTCCTTACACGAGCGCTATTCTGCAAAATGCCGCCAAAATTAGTTCTACCGATTTTCGGGTGACGTCGGTGGTGACAAAAACGTCGTTTGTTTGAGCTCACTATTACGTCTGAATAAACGCAATACTGTAGCGCATTGGTTTTGCCGAGCCAAATTTTCAACCCAAGTTGAACGTTTCAGTGAGAATAACTGCGGTGGAATTAAAAATTCACGTTATATGATATACAGGGTTCGTATGTCATAGAAAACTTGGAAATCCTGGAATTGTCAGTTTCAGTCGTGGAAAGTCTGCGTTGAAAAAACAATTGATTAAACCTGTTTAAATGACGTTTTTGTTGTGTGTTCCATTTCTAAATGCAACCACAGTCTCCTACGCGTCAAAAAGAAGACATAATCAACATTTTAAATTGTTGAAAGAAGCAATGAAAATAGCTCTATTTCGAGACTAATATACTGTTGTATATCGTTTCAGTTCTGGTCTGAGATTTCATTCCGGTTTAAGCTGAAATTTTAAACTCGGCCTGGGCTGAAACTCGCTACTCGCTATGCACTTGTAAGACAATTTCAACTTGGCTAGCCGGGTTAAAATTCAGTCCGCGCTGAAAAGTCTTCATGTAATCCACCCCTAAAAATTGCATTATATTCACAAAGCCATAAGGAATAGATTGAAATGATTCTTAATCTGTTTTCTAAACATTGTAACAGACTCTTTCAACATGGCAGTCCAGCAATACCTTACAGAGATGAAATTCACACAGATGGTTGGCTTTACAATAATACAGATCATTATGAGACCACAGTAAGTCTACGTCATGTTCAAGACGAGAATATTTCATCACCATTGCCTGGCAAGTGGTATGTCACAGTATTTCTTCCCTATGTAGAGAAGGTGAAGAAAATCAAAGAAAAGGTACTGGTTAGGGACCGCTCATTATTTATTATTTATCAAAGAGAAATATAATTGTGTGCGAAACATGAGAATGCAAACAGATTCTGTTAGGATCTTGAAAGAATTCTTGAAAGATTGAATGTATTGTTAGGATTGTTCTTGATTTTGCCAGGAAACTGTTAGGATCTACTGTACAAGATTCTATAGTTATACGCTTTCTAACGGCAACTAAGTGAACTAACACTGTCTTTTAGGTAGTCTTTGGCTATCTGAAATTGCGTGTATATGTTGTTTCGCTGAAGCTGTAGTCTGCACTCAGCGGTGCTTGTCAGGTTCAGCCGCATGAGTAGCCTGCGTGGCAGGCAGTTTTTAGGGAGGCGAAGGAAATACCTCGTCTCCTTAAAAACCGCCTGCCACGCAGGTTACCGCATGATTTAAAACTCACCTGACACCAGAAAACCTCTGAACCCATGGATCACTTTGAAGACCATAGTCGACGAGTAATCAAACCAGTATTCAAAACGGTGTATGAATATTCCTTCAAACGTCGACTGTAGTCTTCAAAGATAGATTCCCGTTTGGTGACGTGATTGTGCCACTTTATATTGTTTGGAGCCTGATTAGCTTATATATAATAAAAGAGTGTGTATCATATAAAATCCACCATTGGCCATAGTTGTATCAAACCCGTTGTATGAACCTCCCATTATTTTCAAACTAACGAGTATCAACAATCTCTGTTGTTTATATACGTCTGGTGTAGTTGTGGTGTTTAACATAGGTGTTCAGTTTTTTTGCTGATGTTACTCTGGATGTCTCCACACCGGGAAAACTGAACAAATCTCCCCTTATTTTTCAGGTTGAGCATGAGTAGTAACAAAGGTTTCTTTGGTCTATACCGCAGCCGAGGCAGAACCCCAGGTTCAATATTTTTTCCATAAAACTGAATATTTTGTTTATATTTTACAATCAGGGTTTATCAAAAGCCGATGAGAAATGTCTCAGTGCACTGAGTATTGTACAAGTGTTGAGATCTCCATTGAAACCTCCAGTGGTTCTTGCAAAGGGTCAACCTTGGAACACTAATGCAAACCTCAGGTGAACTATTTTTACTTATAAAAACCTCGTATACTAGGTATAGGCCCTAACTTAGCTAACCTCGTTTCTACTTCATACAGAAAACTTGAAAATACTGAACGAAAGTTCAAGCAATTAAAACTTACAAATGCTTGCTGGCCTAAGTGTTGATTCGAATTACAAAATTCATTTGCTACAAGCTAGTTTCTAACTACAAGCAACCATGTACGTAGGTTCTTCCCTCTGTATAACAGAATAACTCAAGCTTGTAAGAAACGGCCCATTAGGATAAAAATGCATGTCAGCCAGAAGGTGGCAGAAAAAATATATCACAACACGAAAAAAAAACATGTACTGTACACCAAGCGAACGGTAAAAAATCCATGCATGGCAGAAACTTCCTCCCCCCTTCACTTTTCTAATTGCCCGTCCCTAAAATGAAGATGTGTAGTTACAGTATGTGTGCAAAACCTTCGTGGTCCCGTGGGAAAGCTTCTTCAGTCGCCTGACTGCTTTATTAATTGTTTCTCTCTTTTTAGTGTTTCCACCACAACGTACTACAAATACTTCATCTCTAGTTACTCTAAGGAATTGCGTATCAAATTAAAGAATTTCTGTTCTGCACAACATAACTGTTCATTAAAATTGTCTTTGTCTGCTTCGTCATTACCTACACACTCCTCACTGAGCTGCATGGCTCCATGTGAGCGGAATGTTAGCTGGCCTCAATCACAGTCATACTATTATATTGAGGTCAGTGGAACAAGTCAATCGTACGAAATAACAGCTAATCATACAGGTCAGTCTGCAGTTAACAAATACATTCCATCTTGTTGTTTGTTCACATAAATATACTCGTATACATCATCGAATTATATTAGATGACGCCACTAGCACTGGCTCCACACTGTCACCGGGCAAGCTGGTTTGCTTGATCAACGCTCTTGCCAACTGAGTGTACGAGTTCCCCCTATTGACCCTAACTCTGACATAAACAGAAGTCTAAGTAATAAAACCTTTTACTCATGAAATAAAATGACATGGAAATAGAATGGCTGTTTTTCATTCAGCCCGTTCTATTAAAATAGAAGCTGCGATTACATGACAAAAAATTGAGCTACCCACGGAACCGAATTTCCGAACGGGCTGAAATTCAGCCTTTCAAAGCTTTATCGGAATGGTTCTACTTAACCGAGCTAAATGCCCTCCATGTAATCACCTCCTAGAAAATTCGACAGCTCCATGTACAGATTTAACTAGTGTTTGTTTTAGAATTTTACATTACAAAATGAGATCATTATTTATTCTTTATCATATTGCTTTACTTTGCTCACATGATAATATTGGATACCTGGATATATAATTAATTCAGTCCAAGGATTGGGTGAAATTATGAGTACAAGATGTTATTTCAAATCCTCAAATTCGGACCGGACGGGATTTCAATCATCAAAGTTAGTTGCACTCCTCGGCTTTCCTCGTCCTGGAACAGACTACTCGAAGTTGAAATCCCGTGCAGTCCCCATATTTGGATTTGAAATATTACATCTGATATGTACGTGTTCAATATTTTTTCTAGAATGCCTTCTAAACACTCCTGGATGTACAGAGATTACACCCATGTTTGCACTGGATCGTAAAATTCTTGAAAATAGCTGGCAGTATTATCTATTCAACAGCACAAATATGTTTAGTTTGAAATTAGATCCTGACTACGTCGGAACAACTTTAACATTTTTACTTTGGCCATTCCACGATAAGACCAGGGCGACATATAAGATGTGTATCACCAGAGATTTATTACCATATGATTTCGTGGAATCTGATGAATTTTCCAAGAAACATTGCAGTGAGAAGAGTGATGGTGTTTTACGTATGGCGGTCCTCTATCCACAATCAGGAACATGGTATATAGTTGTCACTATCGAACCTCATGATCCATTTTCAAGTTCAAACTTTATTTTTCATGCTAAAACCCAAACATGCCTTAATGACTGTAACAAACATGGATCATGTGTGATAAAGAGTGATATTGGAGTATCTTATGGGTTATGCGAGTGTGATTATGGATACAGTGGATTTACGTGCTCTGATCACCATAGCCTGGATATACTCGCTGTGTGTTTACTTACAATAAGTAACATTGCTTTTATCCCTGGAATTATCGTGGCTTGTTCCAGAAGATTTTATCCAGAAGCGGTTGTGTATCTCTTTAATATGTACTGTTCAACGGTAAGACTTGATTGAATCATCAAATACGATTTGCATGATATATGGGTTAGAAATACCTGAGGAAGACTATTAAAAAGTAATTTGACTTCGCCAGCCGTCAGTAGGTATAGTTACAGCGGGGCAGCTTCGTCCCCAGGCTCCAGTACGTGCGTGTGATTTGCGACGCGCAGCTCTAAAAGCACCCCTCCCCCCATTTCCCCCCTTTCCCGCCCACGCGTGTTTCTCGCGTGTTTCACCCGCACCGGGGACGGGCTGACAGCGTGGTCTTCGCTTGAAACGTCGAAGTATTTTCCATTTTTTCAGGTCGTTCAGAACCAAAGCACAGCAGCTTGTTGTGGAATAGTAGCGAACTTAAGATCTAGGACGCGGCCGGCTCAACGACGCGCTTGCGAAAGAAAGAAATTTGTCATGCAAGACAAAAACTGTGGATAATTTGTGGTCCCAGGAGTATTCTCAACGGCTTTGTTACTCTCAACACAACGTAAAACTAAAAATTCGAAAAATCTTCAGACATTTATTACAGTAATAAAATTGCTTAGCGCTCATTCTTGAGCTGAAATTCAGACTGCGTCGTTGAGCCGGCCGCGTCGTGGATCTTAAGCTCTCTAATATCTACTGTATACTGGACCCCAAGTTTGAGATAAATTTTGAGTCGATTTATGTTAATTCAGAGGGGAGTAGCATCGTTGAGTTTATTGCAAGCGCGTGGAGAAACATCATACACCACAGAAGTCGAAACTACTGATCTATATGTGCCACTGATATGTGCCAAAAATAAGACCTGCGGAGTAGGCAGGTCCCTATAAACACATGTACTCACTAGCTTATAAGTATTCGTATGTTATTCGTACTATAGCTACCTGTCCTCTGATAGGTACAATATGAACAGCGCAGCCACACCTACTGTTCGCCGCCCAGGAATATACTTACTGCATTTGGCGACCTTCCACATTTCCCGAAGTGACGACACAATTACTGTGGTACATAATTTTGCGTTGGTATTAGATTAAGATTGGGGTTGCGGTATGGATCAAAGTTAGGATTTAGGTTAGGATTTAGGTTAGGGTTTGGATTAGAGTTGTGGTTGGGTTAGAGTGAAAAACGTAGTATATAAGTTACGAAATTAATTGTGGTTGCCAATATTGAAATTGACTCAAAATAAATATTACAGAGAGTTATAGTTGTTTTAAGTCTGTCCAACATTTTTAAACCGCGTGAAGTTGTTCATGTATATAGAAAACTAACGCTGTCATAGCCTGCGTATTAGGACCCTGTTTCAGTTGAAAATAATGTTGAATAATCAGAATGTTTTATCATTCCAGGTGTACCACGCATGTGACAGCCATGGTTATTGCATTTACGACTACAATACCCTGCAATTGAGCGACTTTTATGCTTCAGTCCTTTCTGTTTGGTTTACTCTTGTTACAATGATTAAAATGCGTTCTTTATGGCATCGAACACTGAACGTTGTAGCTGTATTATCTCTCTCCATTGGTGTTCACTTAGCTCGTTTTGGTTTGTTGATAATTGCCATCCCTAATGGAATTGGTTTAATGTTTGTTCTTCTATCTTTTGTAAGTAAATGCAGGATTTCTCTTTTTAATATTTTTTATACAGGGTGTCTCAAAAAAAACCAAAATCATTGAAATAACGTATTGTTCGAATTTCAATGCCGTAACACAAAGGATTTTGACAGGGTGATTAATTTGTTTTAAAAAATTAAAATATCTTTGTAAAGTGAACGTTTGTTTGCTCATGGGAATTTAAAAATGCTTCGTAAATTGTAATATGCGTAATATGCATTCGTGGGTTTAGTACTTTATGCCTGACATAACAAGTTTACGCTGAGTATTACCATTCATTATAGCAGTTATGTCAATCTTTTATGCACTCGTGGGTTAACTTAGTGCTAGGGCATTGAATATCGAACAATACGTCAATTTCAATGATTTTGGGTTTTTTTGAGACACCCTGTAGTGTATGAAATTCAGAATAAAAAAGCTGCGGATTGATGGGGATATAATTACCTGAAAAAATAATTGTCATTTATAGACCCGGAGCGAGAGGGATTCGGCGGAATATTACCCGAAGTGATGATATTCCCCGAGGGGCTTTGCTCTGAGGGAAATATCATCACTGAGGGTAATATTTCGACGAATCCCTCTCGCTCCGGGTCTATAAATGATATATGTATAGGCTATTTTGAGGCAACGAGGGGGTATGTGATTTATTCACCGAGGCGTGCAGCGCCGAGGTGAATAAACACATTTATTATATATCAATAGTCAAAGTCGCATTTTTCTAGTGTTTTATTGGTTGAGAGCATATCACGTGAGAGTAACGAAATTAGGCTGTCTCCCTCGCAACAGCGCGAGAGGGAGATAATACGTTATCGACCGGCGAATAACAAAAAAAATCACGTGCGCCATCACGTGAAGATGCGACCTTTGGACATGCCTAGTACGTAATTAAAACTTTCGATTTAAGTAACTGCAGTGCATGTAGCCAGTGTTTAATATAACGTTTTAATATAATGTATTTACGTTTATTTGTTCTTTAATTTGTTGTTTCTTTGACTATTGATATATAATAAAAACACTTATTTACTGAGACCTCGGGAAACAGTGTGTTTTGTCATAGATAATAGAAGAGAAGGATAGGCAACTCCATTGTCTCACAGCAAAAATTAACTTCATGTTGAAAGACAATGACATGCCCTATATGGAAGTAAATTCTATGGACACGTCACGATAAAGCGACCCACCACGTGACGGTAAAGCGACTGATTAATTCAACCCAGTCGTTTCTATTGGATGAATGCCTCATTATACAGAAAATACAATGCCGTGAATGACTTGAATAAATGAATAACGTGAACAAAAACATAGAACAATGAGTTCCCTATCCTTCTCTTCTATTATCTATGGTTTTGTGGACCCTCGACCGTCGATGTTTCCCTCGGCTTCGCCTCGGGAAACATCGACGGTCTCGGGTCCACAAAACACACTGTTTCCCTCGGTCTCAGTAAATAAGTGATAAATATCCCCGAGGTGCCTCAAAATAACGTACTTATTTTTTACATTGCGAAGTCGCGTTAATGAGTCAGAATAGAAAAAATTCTTAATGCCATATTGCCTTCGTGATGTTGTTTTTTCTCATTTTTTGTGCTGCAAAGTCAGCAAAGACATTACAGGTGAATATTAGAGGGGATTATTAGACGGAAATTGATTAGAGGGGAATATTGAATATATTCCCTGATAAGAACAGAGGAAACCGAGCAATGTGGTGGGTACCAAGTTCAGAATAAACTTTAAAACTTGAAGCGAATTATACAATTTTTAATTTCTTATGTATACCTGAATTTTTGACGTTTTCTCTTTAAAATATTTGAGCATGTATCCTTTGGATCATTGAAGCCTTGAAGGTAACATACATCTTGAAAATCTTTGGTTAACTTAAATCAATAAATCTTCTGTACGAAATTACAAACAACAGCTCGCGAACGCCATATTGTTTCAGAGCGTGGTGTCCACGCGTGAGCGTGAGATACTATAATATCCCACGTTGGATTTACCGTGGGATATTTAACAAATATAAAACATTTTCCGTGTTGATATACAGTTATATCAACACGAGTGGAAATTGGGAAAACGAGAAATTGTGTGGAAACACGACGCCCGAAGGGCGGAGTGTTTTCACACAATTTCGAGTTTTCCCAACTTCCACGAGTGCTGATATAACTATATATCAATACGGAAAAATGTTTTATATTTGTTTTATAATATAGCAATGTCAAAAGCCCGAAGAATAAGAAAAATTTCCGTGTTAACAAGCGGCGGAAAATTTCCCGTGTTGACATGGAGTTATATCAACACGGCTCTTAGCCAATCAGCGTTCAGAATTTACAAATGCTATATTATAATATAGTTTATAATATAGCATTTGTCAATTCTGAACGCTGATTGGCTAAGAGCCGTGTTGATATAACTCAATGTCAACACGGAAACGTCGGAAAATTTCTTTCTTTATGTTTCCTTGTGCTATATTATAAAACAAATATAAAACATTTTTTCCGTATTGACATATAGTTATATCAACACTCGTGGAAATTGGGAAAACTCGAAAATTCCACACAATTTCTCGTTTTCCCAATTTCCACTCGTGTTGATATAACTGTATATCAACACGGAAAATGTTTTATATTTGTTAAATCTCACGCTGCATTGCGAAATCATGAATTTGGGTGAAATACCGTAAAAAATCACATTGTCACGTGGTACAAATGTTTTTTCATTGGGCAATTTGAATTTGAGGTATAATATAAGGAGAAATACAAGGAGAATGGACCAATTAAAGGACATTGGCAACGAAAATTTTTATTGGCTATTTCAATCCTACTTGACAACCGAACTATGAAAATGTTATCATTTCCTTCTTGAACATTTTAGTCTACGAGTAAAATGCATGCAAACTTTGTGTTTCGGCCAGTTTCGCCGCCATCTTGGAAAATATTTTTGAAAAATTATCTCGAAGGTCAATGAACTTTGTGACGTCATTGGCTGGGTAGCACCAAAACTACAAGAGAGAATTCTATTGCGTGCGTGTTATGTTAGTTAAAAATATGTCGTTTTGAGCGTTATACTGGCCAACACTCTTCGCAATCAAACAAGAGAAGTCTACACTATCAGATAAAAACATGTCGAGCGACTGGGAAAGCAAGAAATGGCGCAATTTACAATGCAGGTAATTGATCATAAAATATTGCATTAATATTTGCCTTGTTACACTCGAATTTCTGCGCTTATTTAACACGGAGTAGGATATATACCATGAGAAATAGTGTTACAAACAAGTTACATACTTGGCAAAACTTTTCTGCCTTTTGCTTTGGCTCAAAATGCACTACGCGTGGTAATACACGGTATTGTTTATAG
>CACRXK020011976.1:0-15662 GCA_902702795.2 Paramuricea clavata
ACGACCTTTGGAATACTGCAATTCTAAAAAAAATTGCCATCAATAATTTCATTTTCAACAGCGATTTCCGTTTGCTGTTGGAAATTGTGTTGGAAAGTTTGAGTCTTGCTTTGCCCCACATTTCGGTAGAACAACAAGCAAACTTTAGGATTTTGAACATCTCGTTCAATAGAACTGGTAGTAGATGAGTTTTTTGAAGATCAAATTTTTGAACGAAAATTTTTTACAATTATAGGCCGAACCAGGCGAAGCTGCAAACAATGCAAATTTAGCCTGTCTGGCTGTTTAAACAGAGACTCGTTACTTTCGTTTTTCAGGGTGACAAGTACTCTCCAGATGGCGAAGAGGGAAGGGAGGAAATTGAAAGAAACAAGGAAGAAGTCATTGAAGTTGAAGAGGTTTGTATATTCCTGTTGTATTGTAAGTTGTTTGTATGGTTGAACGACGATAAAGCTTCTGTCGAACGAGAATGAGAGTTGCAACACTCGCTCGCGTTTGACAGCCGACTCTCATGTACGCTCATCAACTTTGAACTGGTTGAAATTTTGATGAGAGTTGACGAGCGTTCTCGCTACGCGCGCTGTAATATCCAGTCAACTCTCGTTAACTCTCGTGCAACTCTTGTTCTAGTTTGACCGGGACATGAGAGTTGAGAAAACTCTCATACAATCTGTCGCTTCTCAACTCTCATCAACTCTCGTGTAAGTCTTGTTCTAGCTTGACCGGGGCAAGAGAGTTGAGAAAAGTTTCATGCAAACTCTCGCTTCTCAACTCTCATCACAACTCTCATGCAACTCTTGTTCTCGTTTGACCGTGGCAAGAGAATTGAGAAAACTCTCATGCAAACTCTCGCTTCTCAACTCTCATCAACTCTCATGCAACTCTTGTTCTCGTTTGACCGGGGCATGAGAGTTGAAAAAACTCTCATGCAAACTCTCGCTTCTTAACTCTCATCAACTCTCATGCAACTCTTGTTCTCGTTTGACCAGGGCATGAAAGTTGAGAAAACTCTCATGCAAACTGTCGCTTCTCAACTCTCATCAACTCTCATCAACTCTCATGCAACTCTTGTTCTCGTTTGACCGGGGCATGAGATTTGAGAAAACTCTCATGCAAACTCTCGCTTCTCAACTCTCATCAACTCTCATCAACTCTCATGCAACTCTTGTTCTCGTTTGACCGGGGCATGAGAGTTGAAAAAACTCTCATACAAACTCTCGCTTCTCAACCCTCATGCAACTCTTGTTCTCGTTTGACCGGAGCGCGAGAGTTGAAAAAACTCTCATGCAAACTCTCGATTCTCATCAATTGCCATCCTCGTTTGAGCAGGGCTTCAGTATAATATATTTTGTTTGTCTAGGTCAGCGAGGAGGACAAGAAGAAAAAGGAAAAGAAGAAAAAGAAAAAAGGCAAATACCCACATTGGGTCATCTACGTCGCTTATGTTGTGGTCGCCTTAGCAAGTCTCGTGTCGGCGACATTCACTGTGTTTTATGGTTTGACTTTCGGTGAGGAGAAATCCCAGAAATGGATCATGACCATGATGATATCGTTCTGGCAAGATGTGCTGATCTCGCAACCATTGAAAGTGTTTGCTGCCGCCACATTCTTCGCTCTGGTTATCAAGAACCCAGATAAGGTAGGCATTGTGCTAGGAAACCACACGAGTCATATACAGGAGTCAACTATCAAGATGTATTTACCTAGGATCACACCTATGCGTGTGATCTAAATTAGCTTTATGTTATATTCGTAAAGTATTAAGATTCTCAGTACACTGAAATGATTTTTTACTGTTAAAATATAGCATAACATACAGGGTAAAATTTTTGAGATTTTTGGTCTTATATTTAGTTCAAAATCCTTGTTTTTAGTCTTACTCAGTTCAAAATTCTTATTTCAATGTCGTGTAGTTCAATGAGCATTTAAATTTCTGGAGGGGTTGCAAATTTCTCTAGGTGGGGTGGGAATACTTTGGGGGGGGGGGTAGAAAAAAGAATTTTTCTGGGTGCGCACCCCCTGCACCCCAGAAAATCTGTCTGTAGTGTATAAGTCCTGAACTACGATTCTTTTCCTTCAGGCAGTAGAAGAGGAGGAAGAAGACAAGAAAGCGGACAGTCCAGTGAAAGCGGATGAAGAACTCATTCACAATAAGGAAAAGACGGAGGAGGAAGAGTTGGAGGACATTAAAAAAATAGCCATGATGCCAAAGCAGCCGGACCAAGTCAAACTGGAAGAAATGAGGCGATTCAAACTAAAGCAGAAGTTGATGTACAAGATAATTAAAGAGATTCTCAGTTATATGGTATTTGTATTGATCTTGTTGACGGTCGCGTATGGCAATCGGGATTACAAGTCCCATCACGTGAATAATGCCCTGACGTCATATTTCATGGGTGGAACTTACGCTGGCAAGATGGCATTGGGTGATGTAAGTGGAAGTTTACGTTAATTTTGATGCCATCTTTAAATTAATTGTATTCCATAGTGGGCTAGTTAGGATATATTTGAGATGAAGAAGGTATCCCTATTAGAGGGGTGTCCCTATTAGACGGATGTCTCTATTAGAGGGATGTCTCTATTAGGGGGTGTCTCTATTAGAGAGCTGTCCATATTAGAAAGGTGTCTGGGAGGTATTTGTATTATAGAAATCTCCACATTAGAGAGGTGTCTGTATTAGAGAGATGTCTGTATTAGAGAGGTGTCCATATTAGAGAGGTACCCCTATTAGAGAGGTATTCAGAATGGAGAGGTGTCCATATTAGAGAGATGTCCATATTAGAGAGGTGTCTATATTAGAGAGATGTTCGTATTAAGCCCGTTCTCCACTAGGTGAATTTGTTTGCATGAACAGTATAGTAAAAAAGTGGAACTGATCCAACTTTTTCGTGGCGAATATTTTCGCTGACCAACACATTGCCAAGATTTGTTTTTTGCTTCGCGTCGCGCCAAAAAATCGCCTAGTGGAGAACGGGCTTTAGAGAGATATCTGAATTAGAGAGATGTTCATATTAGAGAGATATCTGTATCAGAGAGATGACCATATTAGAGAGGTGTCTGTATTAGAGAGGTGCCCGTGTTAGAGATGTTCGTCTTAGAGAGGTGTCTGTATTGGACAGATGTCCGTATTAGATAGATGTCCATATTAGAGAGGTGTCTGTGTTAGACAGGTGTCCATATCAGAGTGATGTTCCTATTAGAGAGGTGTCTGTATTAGAAAGGTGTTCGTATTAGAGAGATGTCCGTATTAGGGAGATGTTCATATTAGAGAGGTGTCTATCTGTATTAGAGAGATGTCTGAATTAGAGAGATGTTCATATTAGAGAGATATCTGTATCAGAGATATGACCATATTAGAGAGGTGTCTGTATTAGACAGGTGTCCATATCAGAGTGATGTTCGTATTAGAGAGGTGTCTGTATTAGAAAGGTGTTCGTATTAGAGAGATGTCCGTATTAGGGAGATGTTCATATTAGAGAGGTGTCTATCTGTATTAGAGAGATGTCTGAATTAGAGAGATGTTCATATTAGAGAGATATCTGTATCAGAGAGATGACCATATTAGAGAGGTGTCTGTATTAGACAGGTGTCCATATCAGAGTGATGTTCGTATTAGAGAGGTGTCTGTATTAGAAAGGTGTTCGTATTAGAGAGATGTCCGTATTAGGGAGATGTTCATATTAGAGAGGTGTCTATCTGTATTAGAGAGATGTCTGAATTAGATAGATGTCCATATTAGAGAGGTGTCTGTGTTAGACAGGTGTCCATATCAGAGTGATGTTCCTATTAGAGAGGTGTCTGTATTAGAAAGGTGTTCGTATTAGAGAGATGTCCGTATTAGGGATATGTTCATATTAGAGAAGTGTCTATCTGTATTAGAGAGGCAACCATATTAGAGAGGTATCCGTATTAGAGAGATGTCCGTATTAGGGATATGTTCATATTAGAGAGGTGTCTATCTGTATTAGAGAGGTAACCATATTAGAGAGGTGTCCGTATTAGAGAGATGTCCGTATTAGGGATATGTTCATATTAGAGAAGTGTCTATCTGTATTAGAGAGATGTCCATGTTAGAGAGGTGTCTGTATTAGAGAGGTGTCTATCTGTATTAGAGAGGTAACCATATTAGAGAGGTGTCCGTATTAGAGAGATGTCCGTATTAGGGATATGTTCATATTAGAGAGGTGTCTATCTGTATTAGAGAGGTAACCATATTAGAGAGGTGTCCGTATTAGAGAGATGTCCGTATTAGGGATATGTTCATATTAGAGAGGTGTCTATCTGTATTAGAGAGGTAACCATATTAGAGAGGTGTCCGTATTAGAGAGATGTTCATATTAGAGAGGTGTCTATCTGTATTAGAGAGATGTCCATGTTAGAGAGGTGTCTGTATTAGAGAGGTGTGTGCAAGGAGAGCTTTAAATATTTTATTTTATTTCTATAATGTATTTTATAGATAAGCGATATTAAAGGTTTCTACAAGTACCTGAGGAACAGTCTTCTTCCAACGCTGAAACCTGAATTTTGGTATGGCCCCTACGACGACAAAGTCTCCAAAGTTAAAACACCTGATGGCAATGAAATGTATGCCATTACCACACCTGGCTTCAATGGCTCAAAAACGTATCATCAAGTACATCCATATCCATCAGGTTACACCGCCGACCGTGCTCATGCTTGGCTCGTGGGCATTGCTAGGATTCGACAGCTGCGAGTGATCGACAGTTAGTACTGTTTAGTTTTTATGTAACTAAAGTAGGAACTCGCTGTCTTGAACAGCCAAGTAAAACAGAAAAGGTTAGGAAACTCAATGCAGACATAATAGACCCTCGTTATCTATGTTTTTTCTTGGTTTATGCAAGAAATGGTCGGTTCATCGTGCGTATTGTATTTTAGCTTGAGCAACCAATAGCTATGTTTTCATTTAACCATTGTGTAATTAATATCACGACTGGGTAATTAAACTAACACACTGCTATTGGTTGCTCTGGCGAAAAAAACAATACACACGTGACGCTGAAACGACCATTTCTTGCATAAACCAAGACAAAAACATGAGGTATATCATGTCTGCATTGAGTTTCCTAATCTTATTCTATTGACTATGGTTTCAGATAGCGAAATAACATACATACATACAAACTTTATTTAACCACGCTAGCCTCAACAACCGTTGGGAGGCTGATTTCCATGAGGGGCGTGAAATATAATTTACAAGAAATGAAGAAATATGACGGTGGTTTTTAATGCACTATCATACACAAGCAAGTTTCAACTCATTCTTTGTTTTAATATCGATTTGAAAGAGCTTAAGGATTCAGCAATTCTTGCCTCATGGGGAGGATTATTCCAATCGAAGGCACCGTTATAACTGAAGCACCTCTTGCCGAATTCCTCTCTCAGCATAGGTGGTGCTAATCAGTATCCCTATTTCTGAGATTGTATGTATTATGTTCTGAGATTGTATGTTTTATGTACTTTGTCAGTTGAGTTATCAACTATAATCTGAACTATTTTGACAGGGATTTTCAGCACAGTCAGAAATCTGAACTTGCAAATTCTTTTTCAATCATTTTAGAGGGTTGTGTCTTCCCGAAAGGTGTGAATCACCTAGTTGGACGGTGTTCGCTACCCTACAGCTTTGACAACGAGGACGAAGGTTATTATGAAGAAGGCTGGGTACCCATGAATAAAAGCAAAATTGAAGAAGTTCGAAATGATAAATGGTTTAAATCGCCGTGGTCGTATAAAACGGGTTGGCAACTCCAAGGCACGCCTTACTGGGGATATTTCAAAACCTACTGGGCTGGTGGTAAGTTGAGACAAGTTTCAAATATATTTTAGAAAGATAAAAATTGTGTAGAAAATAAAGCCATTGCATGATAGCCCAAATTCAGCTCTGTGACCGACGTTCGATTTCTGTAATATACAGTTGTGTGATTATAATTTCACCTCAGTCACATGTGAGAAGGGTACTTCCAGTTTGACTTTACCAAACACCATAGGTTTTCTCCAGATAGTATTACATGGCCAATAAGTGCTAGACTTACTAACACTCTAGGAAGAACAGTTTAGAACTGACAGAAGTATCCAGTATAAATAAAGTTAGTTTAGTTTAGGTTTCCTCCTGTAGTAACACTGGATCAATAAGAGATGATCCTTACTGGACCTCTAGGAAGAACACTTTAGAACTGATAGAGTTATCCAGTATAAATAAAGTTAGTTTAGTTTAGGTTTTCTCCTGTACTAACACTGGATCAATAAGAGATCCTTACTGGAACTCTAGGAAGAACAGTTTAGAACTGATAGAGCTATCCAGTATAAATAGAGTTAGTTTGGTTTAGGTTTCCTCCTTTACTAACACTGGATCAATAAGAGATGATCCTTACTGGACCTCTAGGAAGAACACTTTAGAACTGATAGAGTTATCCAGTATAAATAAAGTTAGTTTAGTTTTAGGTTTCCTCCTGTAGTAACACAGGATCAATAAGAGATGATCTTTACTGAACCTCTAGGGAGAACCGTTTAGAACTGATAGACCTATCCAGTATAAATAAAGTTAGTTTAGTTTAGGTTTCCTCCTGTAGTAACATTGGATCTATAAGAGATATTTTAGAACTGATAGAGGTATCCAGTATAAATAAAGATAGTTTGGTGAATGAATGAAGAATGACTTTACTAAACCCATGTTTTCCTATCTGTAGGTTTTGTTGCTGAACTCAGCGCCTCGTACGAAGAAGCGATCAACAGATCGATTGAACTAGAAGAGATGAAATGGTTGGACGGCAAAACCCGAGCAGTATTCTTCGAATTCACGATCTACAATCCTTTCACCAACTTCTTTGCAGTGATCAACATCTTGACCGAAATTCTGCCAACAGGCGGTTACTACCCCTACCCCTACATCGCCACCACTCGTCTTTACCGATACATCGGAGCCGAAGCGAAGGTTATAATGGCGTTAGAACTTGTATTTTTTGGTTACTTAGTTTACTACATAGTTCGCGAAGCGAAAGAACTTCGTGCGCTTGGAAAACGAGCTTATTTCCGCGATCCTTGGAACTATTTTGACTTGTTTGTAATTGTGAGCTCGATCATTACAATCGTATTCTACTTCATGAGAATGGTCGCAACGAAGGTGGTCATAAAACGTGCAAACGAAGATCCTTACTCCTTCACCAACTTCAACTACGTTGTGGCACTGGACGGTTTTGTCAGTGCTTTCATGGGTTTATGCGTGTTCGTATCTTTCCTCAAATTTCTACGCCTGTTGAGATTCAATCGTACGATTGGCAAACTCTCTTCTACGCTCCGTGCTTGCGTGGCGCCGTTGGCGTCTTTCTTCCTGTTGTTCATGATCGTGTTCCTGGCCTACGCGCAGTTTGCATTCTTAATTTTCGGGCCATTTATGACGGATTACTCCTCGTTCGACCGATGCTTGGCAAACATGCTCGGGATGACGCTGGGTTCGTTCGACTTCGACGCTCTGAATGCGACCAACCGAATAATTGGACCGATTTTTTTCTTCTCTTATATCTTGGTGATGGTCATGATCCTGATGAACGTGTTCCTGTCCATCATCAACGACACGTTCAATGAGGTGAACTCTGACATCTCGAAGCAATCTAGCGACTCCGAAATAGCCGATTTTATGATGGATCGTTTTGTTGCAACAGTCAAACGCACAGGCGCCACGATTCAACCAATTTATAAAGAACCCAAAGATGAGCTGGATCAAAACCTCGATGACATCGAAGAGCTTTCGGACAACGTGCAACTAGCGCTGCGAAGCCTTTGTCTCGAAAGCATCCGTCACACGTCGTGGTTCAAAGCCGACAACGTTGAAGAGTCCGACAAGAAACGACAAATCTTAGAGCTTCTCATAATTTCTGGCGAGAATTTCACGGAAAGCGATGTATGTGATGCAATTCCGGTACTGGATACGGTATTGGCGAAGTACTCCTCAGATCAGCTCAAGATCATCACCAAAAATTTCCAGGAAAAATTAGCGCGGGAAGAGAAAGAAGACGCCGAGAAGGCGGAAGAACGCGAGGATGATGATGATGATGAGGTTGACGACAGCGATGGTAGTGATGACGACAGCAATTCTGACCGATACGAGGACGTATTTGATGCTAAAGACAACGCAAGGTTTGATTTCTAAGAATGCGTAAAATATTCTAAGAACTCTTTGAAACATTCCTAAAGATATTCATAGGTATTCATTTTTTGCGCGATTCCATTCGTCGCGCCATCTAAACAAAGACTAATTTAAGAAGCTAATTAAAGAGATTAAGTAATCAATAACATGACATCATTATGATGTAATATCATGACGTCACTGTGATGACGTCATGCAAGAATATATGTAGCTATGTTTGTACACATCATAAGTGAAACTAAATTAAACCAACTAAATTAAACTATATTTAAAACTAAACTAAAATAAACTACATTTAAAACTAAACTAAACTAACTAGACTATATTTAAAACTAAACTTTGTAAAATATTCTTATTTCCAACATTCTCAAAGTATCACGGATTTATCCAGTTAAGAGGCAATTTTTTTCAAATGTCGCGTACTTGCGTTGAAAAGTATTCAAAACCTAAAATATTTTTGCCGTCTACGTCACAAAATTACTCTGTGGTAGCTTTATCTTCTAGTTTGACAAGTGAAGAAACATAAAATAGTCAATCAAAATACAATTATCAATGAGGCTTCACAATTGACGCCATATTTGCAGCAATATAAGCAAAAACTTATTGAACTTCAAGCATCATTTTCTCTTTGGCATACCAATTAAAATCTCTTCATTTTAGCATAATTTTACAGATAAAGCACTAAACATACTTTTCAAGTTTGTTGAACGATTGATTTTTTTGGTATATATTGTACTTTACATTATATTATACTTTTAATAATATACATGAAAACATTTTTCAATTCTGATTGGCTATTAAGAGCACTGCAATTTTCTCGAAATACAGTGCCAAAAAGTGAAATACAGTGCAAAAAATGAAATAGTTACAATGCAAAAAGTGAGAATAATACAAAAAAATACAAACATTACGAGTGACAAAATTTTCTAACAAAATTGTTTATATTAAAATTATCTATTTCGCATGTGACCAACGCATGGATATGATTGCATAGTGTTTTCAAGTATATTATTAATAAGTAATAGTACTGTTTCTCGTGGAATCTGGAAAAACATACATTCTCTGAGTTTTCAAAGACTTCAAATTTGTCTTTACCCTGGGTGCCAGAGGTTCTTCCACGCTCGTAGAGGGGATAATGAGGTATACACGAGGATTCCTCGTGTATCCCTCATTATCCCCCCTACCAGCGTGGAAGAACCTCTGGCACCCAGGGTAATTTGTCTTCAGTCGTCTTTGAAAAACTCACTCCTGCATGTTTTTCCCATATTGCATTCGAAACCATACTATTACCCATACTTATGTTATACTTTTCAGCACGTATTATGTAACATAGAAAAAAACGCCTCCTAATATATTCACACGTCTTTAACACGAGTCGTAAAGACTTAAGCTATTTTTTTCTCATTTGACATTTAAACTTCAACTATATTAACTGTAGTATATAAATGTAGAATAAAATTACAAATAAAATCTCAATGCATGTCTATGATTTGCATATATTAAAATTGTTAAACCTATTTCAGTTAATGGCAGATTTTTGACTTCCTTGAAAAAGGGTTAAGCCCTCACTTTTCCGTGCCCAAAAAGAAACGCTCCATGACATCTCACAAAAGCTTGCTCAGCTAACAGGCTATATGACCAGGGCCCCACGGTCCTTGAAAATCCTGGAAAGTCCTTGAAACTGATAAGGTCCTTGAAAGTCCTGGAATTTTTTTTCAGTAGGCTGGAAATAATTGAATCCTTGGATTATTGCCCAAATGTTTATTTTCTCCAATTTCAATTAAAATTATCTATAACAATTGTCCAAAAGTTGTTTCGATGTCATTTTTTTTCTAATTGCATTCCTCTCCTTAAGTTTAAGGATAAAAGTTAGATGATTTTCAAAGATTTCAGTTTTCCATGGCGTCCAAGCCTTCAAACGTGTTCGTTACAAACGTAAACATGCAAACGCGTTTAAATTAAATGCTCACGGTTGACTGTAGCTTGCAAACGGTAGTAAACAAATTGATATAAATAACAAATAATTAGAAACTTTAAACCAAACTTTAGGGTTCCGGAACCCTGAGTAATCGCCCTGAATTAATTAAGCATGCAAATAAAACCAAAAAGGGGAGCAGATTTGCAATTCCGTGGTGATTCCCACTTTTCTCATTCCGGGTTTTACAGATTCCGGCTTTTTCCATTCCGGGTTTTGCAGATTCCAGTTCAGTGGTCGAAGTTTAGTAGCCTGCTAGCCCTTTAAGGCCCATAGGGACCGGACGCGATTTGGCAACGCGACGCGAATTTTCAGTTTTCAATGACTTTTAACTTTAATATTTTTCAGTGTTTTTCAAATATTCGGGACCACTTAAGCAACTTTAGCTATTTGGTCTGCATTTGTAAAATTTTTACCCGTTGACGATTTTATTTGTTTTTGAAAACTGAAAATTCGCGTCGCGTTGCCGAATCGCGTCCGGTGTCCCAGCAGATTTGGACCCCCTCAAAATGGACCCCCCGATCCAAATCTAGACTTGGATCAAGTCCGTCTCTCAAGAGTCAGAGGGATTGGACGAGCGAGGTGCAATAACGCGGGAAAGCTAAAATCCGCTAGCGAATATGGACCGGGGAGTCCATATCCGCCACTGGTCTTATTTCAGATCAGTGATATCCGCTAGCGAATATCCTCGACCCGCGAATTTTAGGGAGGGCGAAACGTGGTTCATAGACCCACGTGGGCACAGATACGACGATACCCACGTGGGCACAGACGTGGGTATCGTCGTATCTCTGGTCGTATCACAGGAGGCCCAGGCTCGATTTGCCCGCGCCCGCCTGTGCCTTCCTTATAACGAGGGAAGGAAGGAAACATTGAGAACAAAATAGCCCAGACTGGCATATGTCACACGAAACTATCCTCGATTTTTCGCCTTTAATGCATTTCCTTCACAATTAATCGATATCCCCTGCAAGAATGATACCGTATAACTCTCAAAACAACGATGCTTTAATCAAAGAGCTTAAATTCGCTCTGAAATCCGTGAGGGAATAACAAAATTCGCCCAAAATATATCCGCGTGCCGGGTTTGCTGGACAAAAAGCGGAAGTCGTTGAACAACTCAAAATACACTCAACCCTGATTGGACAACGAAAATCAACAAACATTTCAAATTTCTGTAGTCAGTAATGTAATATAAATTTGAATCAAAACAATTGACAAATGTTGTCGGGGTGAAACCAGTGCAAATCTAAATATTTAAATTTAAGAAGTTTAGTCAGTATAATAACGTTTGTGAATTGTTTTGATTCAAATAATCAAATTATTACAGTACTGTTCCAAGTCAGCCTCGTACCCAGGCGCAAATAACGTACTAAAAAACAGCAACACTACAGTTTTTTTATATAGATCAGTGGCTGAGCGAGCGCGCGGGGGTGCTTGGGGAGGACTTGGGAAGCGAGGCGCCTGGCAGAATTTGCATACAACATGGCGGACGATTTATTATTCATAAATGCAAATGAGGAAATTGCTCAGATTCTTTCTGAATTTGAAAGACCGATTCACAGAAATGTATGCATGGGAAAGGTTTTATGTCCAAATGAGGAGTGTATTAGTAGAAGGGATTTTTTTCTTGAAAATGGTATTTGTCATCATCTCCGAATAAGGCATAAGCAAGAATTTACAAGTGAAGCAAGAGACGAATCCATTCGTATTTGCAAGATGTTACACGAACAAGAAACACGGGAATGCATGGATAAGATATTTGACTATCGTAGAATAAAGGTATGTACCTCTATCTGTATACATTGTTTCATACTCTCTTCGTTTTATTAATATATTGAAATTATAAAGTATATCATACGCCGTTAATATTTATAAATATTTCCAAATTTATTTTTAATAATATATTTATATAGAAAGAAAGTTACAAAGATGTAACCGTAACTGCTTGTGGACGCAACATGGAGTGCACTGTACCAAACGAGCGTGAAGCTGTGCAATTTATTTGCCTGCTATTGTACTATGGTGGAGCCCTTAATTCCTACAGCAAAGGAAATAAATCGTGTGATGTTGTGGTTAAAAGCTCTGGGTTACAAGCAAAATTCCATTGCTGGTACATTAAAAAACAAAATGATGGTGGTGTGTCTTTTCAGATAGAATCATTTTTTGTTAAACGAGTAAGTCGACTTTGTTACAAATTATATCATTATTAACAGTAGAATGTGGGAAGTTGTCACATAATTTGTCAATATGTCTTGGACTTTTACATTTGTGCCACCCATACAGTGGCGGACACTAGGGGGGCAGCCCCCCCCAAATAATTTTGAAAGACTGTAAAAATGTTGTACCAAATAACACAAATCACACTCATATAACGTAATCTGAAAAAATTTTCTGAAAACTCTATTCAGGGGAGATAATAGAGTTTCAAAACTTTACAATTGCTCCAATAAATCAGTGAATGCAAGCGAGGAGCGATTAGTTTCAGAGTATTTTTTCTATTTGAGTGTACCCCTACGTTTATTTTGTATCATCAACACTCTGCACGCTGGAGTGGACTATTTAATTATTTTTTATTATGCCGAATTTTTTTTTGGGGGGGTTGAAACTTTTTTTGGAGGGGTGGACATTTTGTTTGGGGGGAGGGTTATAGCTAATATTGGAGGGGGGGTTAGCAACCCCCTGCACCCTGCACAAAATCCATCTATGCATTTTTATAAGACCAATGAGACTAAAACTAATTTTTATTGAATATCAGAGATCATAATTAGCCAATTAAATGCCCATAATTAAATTAAATTAAAAAAATATTATTTGGTTAGTAATTTATTTTTCTCTTATAGGACCATAGATCACATATGCCTAGTACACCAATTGCAAATATTGTGTCGTTAAGTGATGTGATGACAACAGAAAATAATATTCCACAGCCATCTGGCGACGTCCACCTTGACATACTTCGAAACATTTTCCAGCATGAAAACTTTCGTGGTATACAAAGGAGAGTGATAGATGTAGTTACAACAAATAAAGATGCCTTAGCAGTTATACCAACAGGGGGAGGTAAATCAATGTGTTATTGGATTCCAGGTCTGTCAAGCACAGGCATTACTGTTGTAATTACACCTTTGATGGCACTAATAAATGATCAGGTTTCAAAATTACGAAGCTATGGGATAAATGTCTGTTGTGTCAACTCAAGTATGACCCCTGAGGAACGGGACATTATATTTCATGAACTAACCGACAAAGAATCACCTTACAAATTTTTTTACTTGACACCAGAGTTTGCCATGTCTCCACCCGCTACAGCATGTTTTCAAGCAATGTCAGAAAACAAAACATTATTGCGGTTTGTAATTGACGAAGCACACTGTGTTGACACATGGGGACAAAGTTTTAGACCATCATATGCTCAGCTTAGTACACTTAAGCAGTTTAACCGACCCACTGTGGCGTTTACAGGAACTGCAACAAACCAAACAAAGCAGAGAATTGTGGAGAAACTAGGCTTGGTTCAACCTGTCATTCTTCAATCAACCTGTAACAGGGGCAATTTGGTTTTCAGAGTAATCAACAAAAGTGGTCCACATGCCAAAGAAGATGTAGTCAAGCATGTTCAAGAAAACTTTTTAAATGTTTGTGGTATTGTGTACTGTTTTAGTACCAAAGACACTGTTGAGTTGGCCTACATATTTAAATCCAAAGGTGTTTCATGTGTATATTACCATGGTCAACTTGATTACTTTGAGAGAACTGACAATGCTCGAGCTTGGTTATCAGGAAAGGCACAGGTAATATGTGCTACAAGTGCGTTCGGAATGGGCATAGATAAACCTGATGTCCGTTTTGTGATCCACCTTAGCTTACCTAGGTCTCTTGAAGAATACTATCAAGAAGCTGGGAGAGCTGGTCGTGATGGAAACACCTCTTATTGTATTCTCATGTTTCGGTTTGAGGACAGAAATAAACTGATCCAGCTAATTTACAAATCAACATCTGAAGATCACATGGAATTCCAGACACATTCATTGAACAGAGTTGTGTCTTATTGTATGTCATCAATATGCCGAAGAAAGCTCATCCTAGAATACTTTGATGATGGATTTGATATAAACTGTAATGGATCATGTGACAATTGTCTTACAACACCACCATTACCCAAGGATTACACCATGGAAACCATCAACACATGTATTTGTCTTGAAGAAATGTTGGCAGTTCATGCCAAGATTAATGTTAAGCAGCTTGCTCTCACTTTCAAAGGCTCAAAGTCAAAGCGTGATATAGAAGCAAAAGGATTTCACCTAATTCCCCATTATGGCATTGGAAAAAATGCTTTTAAAAATGACGCGGACTCAATTAAATTTGTGCAACACCTTATCATCAATGAAGTTTTAATGGAAAATATCCGTGCAGTGGACGACAGATTTACAACAACATTTATTACACTTGGGAAAAAAGCAAACTTGGTAAGGAACAGAGAAATACAAATGTTCTTAAGGCTATAAGACCAAATAAAAATATGTGGGTTTCAGGTTTCCTGATTATACCTATTATACTATACAGTACCTATCATTTGGACATGAAATCCCAACCCTTAAGTAACTTTTTATTTAAACTGCAGAGCTTCCCCATTGACGAGTGAAATCGTCTGGTGTTAGACAAGTAAAAGAAGTAGGGCGCATTGCGGCTGAATGGGTTAACTAGAGACATTGTCAGATTTTTTTGGTTAACCCATTAAGCTGCAGAGCTTTCCCATTGACAAGTAAAATCTCCTGGCGTTAGACAAGTAAAAAAAAAGTAAGGCGCACTGCAGCTCAATGGGTTAAAAAGGGTACAAATATGGCAGCTGACCTTTTGATCAATGAAGAAAGTTTAGAAAAAAAGATTAAACCGACTTACCCCACCTAGTTTAAAGAGAAATAGAAACCCACAATCTTTTTTGGCCTGGCCCTAGTTGTTATTTGTTAGTACCCAGTATTTCCTAGGCTTAGTGAACCAGCCTCATACCTCAGTGAATAGAATACATGGTTTGGAAACTAGATTGAAGTACAATAGAAATTATTAATCATCATTGTTCCTATTATCATACTTTCTGACTTATGAATAGACATCATATGTTCAGGGTTCGAATTAGTATGTGGTTCTAATCAAACTGTCAAATTTAATTATTTGAATACTTTATTTGCAATCATTGGTATTTAAACCTAACACATAACATTGATCAGTCATGTGTTTGTCTGTCATGGTGGCTAAAATTTTACACCTCCCTCTGCAAACATGCTGCTAGTGTGCATGCAAACACACTATAAATTATAAGACAACAGATTGGCTTTGTTTAAATCTACACACGTAAATATAGATGGGTGTTCATTAACAGTCCTAAGTCTGATTTTTTTGCACATCGTTTGGAAAAGTGATGTTGAAATTGCACATTGCACTGTTAATTCAAACCCTGCATATGCTTACTAGATATATCATGATACTGAATTGTAAATATTGTTTATTATTCACTGTCCGTCG
>CACRXK020011977.1:0-15654 GCA_902702795.2 Paramuricea clavata
GACCAACCCAAGTTGGAAAAACATCCATATATATGCAAAAAAACAAGGTACAGTTCTTATGCGTGGTCTATGTAAAGTATACCCGGCTAGTATTTCGAGCGCGCTAGGTCAAACAATCTTATTTAAATCCACAAATTATTACTTAATTCTTTAATAACGCAGTAATTGTGGTGGTAAAGAGGTAAATGTACAGACCGTCAAAATTGGGTTGAATTTGCCATGTATTCAGTGTTTGAACTAAAACGAATTTACATACAATATATATATGTTATTTACCGGCTGCGAGGTCCGGATGAGAAAAACTGTGCCCTCGGTCTTGAAAACGTCCCTCGCCCGAACTGTGCCCGAGGTCTTGAAAACGGCCCGAGCCCGAAGGGCGAGGGACGTTTCCAAGACCGAGGGCACAGTTTTTCTCATCCGGACCGACGCTGCCGGTAAATAATGTGTTTATTTTTTATCAGATGTAAAAATTAAATTGATTAAAATTCCAGTGTTGCTTGCGAACTAATTTGAGATCAGTGCAGTTGTGTATTTTCAAAGCGAGGCTGACAAAAATTGAAAAGTTAAAAGATATAAAACACGAATACGAAAACTCGAGAAAACTGCCAAGAAACACACAAAAAGACGTATAGTTTCAGTAAAAATGTACATGCTTTTTCATGAATATGGTAGCAGAGAACTGAGAGAAGCTTTGGAATAAAATCTTTTTATTGCTGGCGTTTTGGCTTTGGCTTTGACAAGTTGCTCCTGACAACGACAGGTTCATGTTCAGATCCGATCAAAAACATGTAAAAATGAATCTGCTTTGATTTAATTTAATTAACGTTTTTCTACTAAAAAGACAATGAAAAAGGTATGTTATTTTTATATTTTTGTATTTTTCTTGTCGTTTCACGATAACATGCTTGAAAAAAGTGTTTTTAAACACAAACTTTTACTTTGTTTACAATATTTATATCAGCGAAAAATACATGACACAAATGGGTAGAGAATATATTCGTGAGTTGTTTTCACTGCTGCAGTTAAACCTTCTTTTAAATGGGAAAACATTTATTTTACAATATCTGTTTAAGCTGTAATTTTTTCGCTTTTAAGTGGCCGAATACATGAGCATTTAAAAAATATATAGTTTCCTCGACGTAATTTTTATACATGTCAACTACTTTCCGACTTTCAGTCGCATTTCAATCAAAGTATTTCCAATTCTCGTGAACATCGTGCTTAGTATGAAGCCTTTAGGGCTTGGTGCAATTCATTTTTGTATTCTGACTATCGTTAGGCTATGTTTTTCAAACGTTTTTGGCAGATTTTTTCGTTTAAAAATTGTTTCACTCCTCAGTTTTTGCCGCGAAAACCAGAGCGGGCAGTTGCATTTCACAGCGGGCAGTTGCGTTTCAGAGCGGGCCGGATGCAAAAAACCGGCCCGCTCTGAAGGGCTCCTCAGCCAATCAGATTGCTTCATTTTCACTGATAAAAAATAAATATTGTTATTATAATGAGTTTCACAGCCATCTTCCCTTCGATAGACTATGGGTAAACTTAAGGGATTATATTTTCCAATTTAAAACCAGTCGACCGCGCGGGAACAAATTGTTCTTTGACTAACTTTTTGCATATTCAAATGAATTCTTCTATATGTAATATATTTTAATTCTTTCAGTTTCAACTACCGGTTATAGTTCAGCTGCAATTTATCCCGATCAGCGAAATGAATAACTGGAAAGGCCACCTTCGGACAAACAGGATATCATTTTCTTCAAGCCAAATCTGACTCGCGTGTTTATTCTTCGCGATTCTTTCGCGAGTCGTTCAAACAAGAAAAAACCAAAAGTAAAGTCTACTAGGAAGTCTTACCTGCATGAATAAATGTATTAATTATTATTATGTTTCCATGCAGTGCTGTTAAAAAGGTTTTTTTGTAAATCTTAAGCCAGTTTTCAAGAACACATATTCATGTTGACGGATTAATTAACCGTGCCATTCAAGTTTGGCTTAAAATTTCCAGTTAGAGGTTTTCAGTTAGAGAGTTTGAGCAAGACAACGAAGTACGAAGACGAAGGCGTACTTGACAATTTTTGCCGTCTGCACATTATCTTGCGCATACTGAGTTGGACGTCGTTGGTGGTTGCTCAGCGTGTCTTCCCATGTGTCGCTGTTTGTGTGTACTGACTCTAATTCTTGCCCTGACCCAGAAGAAAACAGCGAGACATGAAACTATATCCTGTCTTTGTCCTTCTGTCTTCGTTCGGAATGAAGTTCACAACAAATTTTGCCAAAATATTCGTTGTGAACGAAGGCAGAAGAACGAAGACGGGATATGGATTCATGTCTCGCTGTTTTGTCCTGATCAGGGTAAGGATTGGGTCAGCATTCATAAACAGCTAGACATAAATCTCTGAATCTGTCTTTACCCCTGACCCTAAACTCAGAATGCGCAAGATAATGTGCAAGACAGGCAAAAATTGTCAACCACGTCGTCGTCGTCCGACTTCGTTCTCTTGCTTAAACTCTCTATTTCACTGATCCCGACGCGGAACGTATCATTTGGATGTGCCGTTGGAACTCTGAATTGGCTTATTCTGAGCATAGTATACCTTAATGACACATCTTTTGCACGCGGTGATTGATCCAGCCGGAAACTTGGCGATACGGTTGGCGAGTTCTTCAACAAATGGTCCGATCTCGTCTGGATTTAGAGCGCGGTTAATGGAGCCATATCTCTCCGCTAAATCAGCATCAAAATCGTGAGCTGCGAGAATTATCTCCATTGCACGACCCATTCCAACTTGACGGGCGAGACGTTGTGTGCCTGGCAATGACAAATTGATTAGGTATTTACGTCTCAACGACAATGTCAATCTCGTTCCCCGAGCATGCCCGTTCGCAGGTTAAGGGTGGGCATAGCTCTGGAGAAATCGAATTGATTCAGGCCTGTGATTGGCTAACGGCAGATAAGTACGTTGGATTTCCAACGTGAGTTCTACGCATGCTTGGCAATTGCAGCAAAATATAAACAAAGTATTTGGAATTTCTCGTTACACTTTACTTTTATTTACACTGAAATCGAATTGAAAACAACTAGAAATTCTGGAGGAAATATGTACGAAAGCTTCGGATTGATAGGGATACGACTACCTGAAAAATACAAGGAGAACTTCGACGTTTCAAGCGAAGGCGCTTCGACTTGTACTGTTAGTGTTTGTATACATCGTACTTGACCTTTTATATACTGTCATATGTAACACTACGCATACCATAAATTCTGACAGGAGAGTTAGTGTAAATTTTAAAGCATAAAAATATATAATACTTATTGTTGAGGAAATTATATTTATCAGCAAAGGTCAAGTACGATGTATACAAACATAAACAGTACAAATCGAAGCGCCTTCGCTTCAAACGTCGATGTTCTCCTTGTATTTTTCAGGTAGTTGTATCTCTATCCAACCGAAGCTTTCGTACTCATATTTCCCCCAGAATTTTTAGTTGTTTTCAATTCGATTTAAGTGTAAAATGTATCAAATTTTCGACGCGAAATTCTAAATACTTTATTTATATTTTGCAACATTGCCGAGCATGCGTAGAACTCACGTTGGAAATTCAACGTGAACAATTCGATTTCTCCAGAGCTATGCCCACCCTTAGCCTGCGAACGGGCATGCTCGGGGAACGAGATTGCGACAATGTCGCAATTAAGCAGAACGTGGAATGAGAATGAGCTGGCTAAGCCTTTATTGATTTTGTAAATTAGTTTGACATAATAAATTGAATTGAATTGAAGTTTTCCATTATTTCCGGAATTTTGCGCGCGGAGCGGAATTTTTATTTATCTTTTCTAATTAGTTCCACCCGAGAAATCACAAGACTTGCAAAGAAAAATTCCGCTCCGCGCGCAAAATTCAGCCTAAAGAGTAAAGGTCGTTTTCCACTAGGCGGAATTTTGCGCGCGGAGCGGAATTTTTCTTTGTCTTTTCTAATTAGTTCCACCCGAGAAATCACAAGACAAAGAAAAATTCCGCTCCGCGCGCAAAATTCCGCCTAGTGGAAAACAGGCTTAAAGGCCCAAACAGACCGGACATGAATTGGCAACGCGACGCGAATTTTCAGTTTTCAAATACAAATAAAACCGTCAACGGATAAAAATTTTACAAGATAAGCAGACCAAATAGCTAAAATTGCTTAAGTGAAAGATGAAAATTCGCGTCGCGTTGCCAAATCGCGTCCGGTCTGTATGGGCCTTAAAGGCCGTTTTCCACTAGGCGGAATTTTCCGCGCGGAGCTGAATTTCTCTTTGTCTTTTCCGTAATTAGTTCCACCCGAGAAATCACAAGACAAAGAAAAATTCCGCTCCGCGCGGAAAATTCCGCCTAGTGGAAAACCGGCTTAATGGAAAACAAGCTTTTGCTTTACATAACTCTTTATATATAAGTGTCACGAGTCCACGGCGACTGAATCGAACCCGAGGTGAAAGGCGCTTGCCCAGACGGCTGCGCCACTGGAGCATCTGCCAGTTCTGGTTTATCACTTTTATGTCAGATATAACATGATAGCTCTATGTCAAAAATTGCGTTGCAAATTGCTCGGCAAATTGCAGCAAAAATTGTGTCGTGTAACATAGCAGACACAGAATGACAGACTGATTCTTGAAGTTACTGACGGTGATAGTGGTGAACTGTGGGGAAAACTGGGGATAAATTCATTGTATAAGCACAAAATACAATTAATATACCTCCTCCGCAAGGGACAATTCCCATTCCAACTTCCATCTGCATGAACACGGCTTTACCACGTGCCGCAAACCTCATGTCACATGCAAGCATGAATTCATGACCACCTCCCCTGGCCATTCCTTCGACTTTCGCGATGGTGGCTTGAGGAAGCGAACTGATTCGCTGGAGAACTTGCTGCAGGTACAAAATTGGCTCAGATCTACTGCGTTCTGTAGCGGGTATTTCACAAAGCATATCGATATCGGCGTGAGAAACGAAGATGTCGGGATGTGCTGATTGAAAGACAACCACTTTAATCTCGCGATCCGATTCTAGAGCTTCAGCCAAGCGGTTGAGATCGTCCAACATTGGTTTGCCTTGTACATTGACGGGAGGGAAGTCAAATGTAACCCAGGCAACACCGTCTTTTAGCTCCACCTTGAATGTTTTGTAACTCTGGTATGACATGTTCTATGAAATATAATGTTGAACGGTTTTTGCTAGTGTAGGTATTGTGCCAATGATAACAGAACTTCGGCTGATAGAGATACAACTAGCTGAGAAGTATAAGGTCGGACGTTTCGAGCGAAGGCCTTCGAAGATCCCACTACATTACATTACTTTACATATCATTGGGGCTTTTCAGTGACCGATTACATCAAATATTACGCTCATGTTACTTACTTAGCCTATATTACTATATATAGACTATTTATCTTTTAATAGGTTTGTTTGTGGAAACACTACGTATATTTATTACTGCGGTAATAAATTTACGCGGTGCTTCGACAAACAAAACTATTATTTGTTTTATCGCCAGATAAAACTACTTACCGTACCACTTTTTTGGTTCTTAGCTACCTAAATAGGTAGTCCAAGAACCAAAAAAGTGGTACGGGTACCAAAAATCGAGCGTAGTGTAAACGGGGCTCGAAATTGAGGTGGGATTCGGGATTTTAAGAGAAATATTGGTCGGGAAGCGGAATTTTCAGTTCCATCGCGGAAAGCGGGATTAAATAAAAATATCATGGCGATATGCGGGAAGTAATTCACGATTAGCGGGATCAGATATCGATTTACACGCATGATTGCGGCTTTTAGAAGAGTCGCAATGTAGAGTCATTTATTATTTTAAACTTTGTTGTATTGTATTCTAGTGTATTCAAATGGTATTCTATGTCGTTACCATGTCTTTGAATACCTGGTTATCCGTTGTCCTGATCTAAATCATAATACTTTGAAAAGTGTTAGAAAAAAAGTTGGGAGCGGGAAATTGTGATGAGGCATGGCGGGATAACGGTCCGGGTTTGAAGTGAAAAGTGGTCTGGATGGCGGGATTTCGCAACCTGGTAAAGGGCCCTCCACCAAAGCCCCCACCATTCTCGTACCCAGAACCCTTCTTACGCGCAGTGTGACGAGGGGCTTTGGCCAAATCCATAACCGGATACCGTAAAAACATGGTAAGAAAACAATATCCTGTGTTATAACTAGCCAATCAGATGCCAGTTCGAAATATGGATTTGGCCAGAGCCCCTCGTCGCACCGCGGGTAAGAAGGGCTCTGGGTACGAGAATGAGCCCCCACTAAATCCCGACCATACCAATCGCGAAACCAGAGACCACAATCCTCTGTGGAGGCTTTTTGGTTTCGAGATTGCGACCATACATGTAGTTAATGTCCCGACGAAGGCCGGCCTTCGCTCTACACGTCGAGGTCCTCCTCGTATTGTTCAGGTAGTTGCACTGGCCCTATCAACGAGTTAATATATTCGAATATTTTTTATTTAATATATTCGCCCAAATCAGTTTATAAAATTAACAATTTAAATAGAAAATATTTACAATAGTAGGGCTAGGAACCTTCAAGAAACCATAAGGCTTTTGTTTAAGGTCCCTAGTTACAATTCAAATAATATAATATTAAAAGTTAATACTCCAATTGTTTTCAAAGGAATTACGGTGATATATTTACAATAAGGTGAGTGCGTAAAAGATATATGATCAGACTATTTGGCTTAACAATTATAACAATTATTTGGCTTTTCACTTTGTGCCGAGAATTCTACTTATTTAAATTTGACAGAAGAAAATATAATATATTTTCATTGTAGATTTAAATATTGGAAGAGATCTAATTTGCTTATATTGCGTCGGAAGATTATTCCACACATCGATGCCGTTATTACCGAGCGTGTGTTTTTTATAATTTGTTCTAGTACAACTTTTGTGGAGCAATGATGCGTTTCTTGTGTTGTAATTATGGATTTCTTTGTTAGTTAAAAAATATTTATCAAAAATTTCTGGAAGATTTTGTAGATGAAAGTATCGGAACATAAATAGACTTGTTAAGAAGTCATTCAATTTATACAAGTTTAGTATTTTAATAAGGTCATTAAAAATTGGTTCAGTATGGTCAAAATAGGATTTGAAGGTCATTAATCTTACTATCTTTTTCTGGATATTTACTAATTTTTGAATGTGGGATTTGTAAGCGTTACCCCAAACTAAATTACAGTATATAAGATATGGATAGACCAATGCGTAATAGATCAGTTTTAAGGAATTTAGGTTTATAAAATGTCGTATTCTGGATATAATAGCTGTACATTGTTTTGAAATAAGATCTATATGATCGCACCATGATAAAAATTCACCTATAACAATCCCTAAAAACGTAGTTTTTTTACGTGTTTTATAGTTTCGCTATTTATAGAAATTCTTAAATCACATTTAGGTTTCTTATTTTTTGATCTGAAAAGATCAGCTTGGTTTTCGCAGTGTTTATAGATAATTTATAAACACGAGATTACGAGATTACAAGCGTTCTTGTTCATTGATGCGTACAGTCAGGTCAAATAATACTATGGCCCGGACATGTTTATCAGACATTCAAATCTGCAATGCTTGAATTTATTAGCCTCCAACACACCAAATGAGAATCCAAATGAGTCAGGGTTTTTAAGTTGGAATTACTCAAGATAAGTCACACAATAAATCAGGACAATCAGTGCATACACGCCAACAACATATTAGATCTAGCTCGTATTCTCGTAGTAAAATCTAAAGCTCTCTGTTGGACACTGCCGATTGTTTCAATAGTTCTAACATTAAAGTAACTTAACCAACTTTATTTATACTAGATGGCTTTATCGGCTCTAAACTGTTCTCTTTGGGGTCTTAGACGTTCTGCCTTCTGCATGGTCATTCCAATTTAGCACCGTGTTATTGCAGAAGGAAACTAGCGGACCGAAAGCACTCAGCGGCAAAGCGGCTCCTCTAATGCGACAGACTGATGTGAAATGACAGTCAGATAACTGCAGGAATGGAATATCGCTCGCGGGCCAGAAAGGCATATTATGTAACAATCGGCATGTCTGCGTCAACCCTTTCAACTGAAGGTTAGTTTGGTGTCAAACTGGGAATGGTCTTTTGCAAAATTATTCGCCGTCTGATCATCACTAAGAGTCCAACCTAAGGTTGTGTTGCCCTCATACTAAACCTGTATGTATTGAAATAAATACATCTTAGATGCCTTACCAAATAGTTGATCCAAGTGAGTTCAATGTCTCGATCTTGGCGGATGTGTTCTTGTCGGAATTCGAGGTGTTCTTGTCGAAATGAACTCGAGTGGTAATCCGGCTGCCGGTGGTAAATTATTGCGTGGGAAGTATAATTAGTTAATTACATAGTCTTTTACAAAACAATAGGCCCTTTCAAGGTTTATTCCGCCATATTGCCGGGGGTGCAAAACATTGGGGCGAGCACGCGGCCAAGCCATGGCTGGCATATATTTTACTAATGAGTGAGCGATAATTTTGTGTGGACATTTTGTTGATTTTCTCATGCTAAATTAAAAGATAGTCCAAACTGTTGTATTCTGGCTGATCTGTGTGTGTTTTCAAAGTACTGGTAAAGATTTCAATGGAATCTGATTGGGGGAAATCCGTAAATATGCTGATTTCTTCGACACCTTTCGGCGAGCTGTTTACAGTGGATTCACGACAACGAAACGCCAAAAACAGGGCTTTTATGTCTGTGTTTGTTTAAACAAAACAACATTACAAAAGAATCATGTTTAAAAACAATACAACAAAGCTGTCGGGAAAGAAGAAAGACGTCCAGGTGCGAGAGTGTAACATGACACCGATGTCAATCTCACCTTTAATTATATGACATACTATTAGTAATTAGATATGAGATAAACTTCTAAAAGTAGGCGAATCCAATGGGTGTATAATATTGAGAGATATTGAGAGTTTCAGTTGTTCTCATAGTCAGAACCACCCCCATAGCCAACTGCATGAGAGCAAAACACAAGCAGAAGGAACAGTATCTACAATGCTGTTCAATAATCTTAAAAGGTGCCTGAAGTTTTGATATTTTTTTGTGACTATCAATCAAATTCATCAAAGTAGCACAAGAAACTCATCAAAACTTCACAAGTAGTATAAAAGAACAAATTATGTAAAACATATTCTCTCTAAATAATGGAGTTGATGTATGGAACTCACTAGAATAAAAAAATAAAGACATAAACTCTCAATACATCTTCAAAAAACAAATTAAGCAGCATTTTTTTATGAAAACATTCTATTTGCATATTATTCTATTTGCATGTTATTGTTCCTCTATTACTCTGAAAATTCTTTCTCTGATTTGACTGTAAAATAGAATAATACTGATATTATAAATCTAACAGTTAACTATAAACCTTTACTAATCACTAGGGGCCTAAAGCAAAAAGCCTGACAAGGTATCTAGCAGGTCTTTAGCCCAAATTAATATAAGGAAAAATATGTAAATATTGTCTATGGAACTGTACATAGGGGAGAAAAATTAAAACTAAATAAATAAATGATAAGGAAACTCTTTTATTGGTAATATTTCTGTCCTCAGGTTTTCTGGGGTCAAATTCTTTCCTCAATGTTTAATCACAGCCAGGTGTTTGGTCTAAAAATTAAATTTTTAACCTTGCTTGGATTTACTTCTTTTCATGTTCCTTTGTTCCATCCTTGGGGAACACTGGTACAGGCACACAGGCAGGGGAAATATATTGCTTGTTGTAAGCATAGTTGATCTTATACATAGAGGACTACAAGTACATGATTACATGCCTCAACTGTTCTAGCTGTTCAAGGACACACATCCACACTTTTATATGTGAGTCATCACAAATCCTTTGTGATGGACATACTGAGCTTTACAAAAAATGTCATGGTCTTGTCAATGGTGCATTTGGCAACATAAATTATATCAACAAATCCACTCATCCAATATGAGTAGGCCCTCTCATCTTTGTATTTGCCAATCCACTGCATTTACTCGTAGAATGTACCATTCCATCATCAACATGTGGCCATGTTTGAATGTCATCTTTTCAATATTCATTGCAGAGAGTGTTAGGATCGCTCTTAATAATATCATTAGTTTGTAGCCTTTGTTGGTATTCCTTCTTAATTAATACTATCAAAAATTTGTTCCTGTGTAAATTTCTTTGGAGCACCCAATTCATACGCTTTAAATGCTCTTGCCACAAGTTCAACCTTTTCCCACTCTGTCAACCGGACTCAACCCAACGAAATCCTCGTATTCAAGCTTCTCCTTTGTAGCCATAAATAGCCAAAGTAAAAGGAATATTTGCAATATAATCTTCTATGAGAACATAAAATATAAACAACTCAAACTCTCAATATCTCTCAATATATACCCTTTGAATTCGCTTACATTTATAAGTTTATCTCTAATATATCCATGTGATATAAAGGTGAGATTGACTTTGGATCAGGTTATACTCTCGCACCTGGACGTCTTCTTTCCCGACAGCTTTGTTGTATTGTTTTTAAACATGATTCTTTTGTAATGTTGTTTTTTTTTGAACAAATACAGACATAAAAGCCCTGTTTTTGACGTTTCGTTGTCGTGAATCCACTGTAAACAGCTCGCCGAAAGGTGTCGAAGAAATCAGCATATTTACGGATTTCCCCCAATCAGATTCCATTGAAATCTTTACCCGTACTTTGAAAATTCACACAGATCAGTCAGAATACAAAAGTTTGGACTATCTTTTAACATAGCATGAGAAAATCAACAAAACGTCCACACAAAATTATCGCTCACTCATTAGTAAAATATATGCCAGCCATGGCTTGGCCGCGCGCTCGCCCCAATGTTTTGCACCCCCGGCAATATGGCGGAATAAACCTTGAAAGGGCCTATTGAGAGCTTTTTTGCTTCAATGCGCAGCGGTAATTATTTCCCACTAGGAAATTTGTTCCCGTGCAGCGACTTTTTTCTTTAAATTTGTCGGCATTATTTACACGTCAACAAAAACGATCTCTTGAATTGCAAAGAAGCGATATGTTGGTTATAGGGCGGCCAAATTGTAACATAAAAAACGTAAAGATGGAAATATTTTATTTCAACTCACCGAAATTTGGACTTATGCATGAGTTATGGCCCAGAGGCAGAATACAGGGTGTATCAAAAAAAGCGCAACCTCGGAATTTCCCAAGAAATCGACATTGTTTTAAAGACAAAAGATTTAAGGCGCCTGGGAATTTAAAATAGCATAACTGTCAAAATTACTGCACACGCGAGTGCATAAAGCAAAATTTATGCATTTATTTAATGCACAACAACAGTAATATGATCTATTAGCAATTCGAACCTGGTAAAGGGCCCTCCACCAAAGCCCCCACCATTCTCGTACCCAGAGCCCTTCTTACGCGCGGTGTGACGAGGGGCTCTGGCCAAATCCATAACCGGATACCGTAAAAACATGATAAGAAAACAATATCCTGTGTTATAACTAGCCAATCAGATGCCAGTTCGAAATATGGATTTGGCCAGAGCCCCTCGTCGCACCGCGCGTAAGAAGGCCTCTGGGTACGAGAATGAGCCCCCACTAAATCCCGACCATACCAATCTCGAAACCAGAGACCACAATCCTCTGTGGAGGCTTTTTGGTTTCGAGATTGCGACCATACATGTAGTTAATGTCCCGACGAAGGCCGGCCTTCGCTCTAAACGTCGAGGTTCTCCTCGTATTTTTCAGGTAGTTGCACTGGCCCTATCAACGAGTTAATATATTAGAATTTTTTTTTATTTAATATATTCGCCCAAATCAGTTTATAAAATTAACAATTTAAATAGAAAATATTTACAATAGTAGGGCTAGGAACCTTCTAGAAACCATGAGGCTTTTGTTTAAGGTCCCTAGTTACAATTCAAAAAATATAATATTAAAAGTTAATACCAGTCCAATTGTTTTCAAAGGAATTACGGTGATATATTTACAATAAGGAAAGTGCGTAAAAGATATATGATCAGACCATTTGGCTTAACAATTATAACAATTATTTGGCTTTTCACTTTGTGCCAAGAATTCTACTTATTTAAATTTGACAGAAGAAAATATATTTTCATTGTAGATTTAAATATTGGAAGAGATCTAATTTGCTTATATTGCGTCGGAAGATTATTCCACACATCGATGCCGTTATTACCGAGCGTGTGTTTTTTATAATTTGTTCTAGTACAACTTTTGTGGAGCAATGATGCGTTTCTTGTGTTGTAATTATGGATTTCTTTGTTAGTTAAAAAATATTTATCAAAAATTTCTGGAAGATTTTGTAGATGAAAGTATCGGAACATAAATAGACTTGTTAAGAAGTCATTCAATTTATACAAGTTTAGTATTTTAATAAGGTCATTAAAAATTGGTTCAGTATGGTCAAAATAGGATTTGAAGGTCATTAATCTTACTATCTTTTTCTGGATATTTACTAATTTTTGAATGTGGGATTTGTAAGCGTTACCCCAAACTAAATTACAGTATATAAGATATGGATAGACCAATGTGTAATAGATCAGTTTTAAGGAATTTAGGTTTGTAAAATGTCGTATTCTGGATATAATAGCTGTACATTTGATAATTTTTTTTGAAATAAGATCTATATGATCGCACCATGATAAAAATTCATCTATAACAATCCCTAAAAACGTAGTTTTTTTACGTGTTTTATAGTTTCGCTATTTATAGAAATTCTTAAATCACATTTAGGTTTCTTATTTTTTGATCTGAAAAGGATCAGCTTGGTTTTCGCAGTGTTTATAGATAATTTATAAACACGAGATTACGAGATTACAAGCGTTCTTGTTCATTGATGCGTACAGTCAGGTCAAATAATACTATGGCCCGGACATGTTTATCAGACATTCAAATCTGCAATGCTTGAATTTATTAGCCTCCAACACACCAAATGAGAATCCAAATGAGTCAGGGTTTTTAAGTTGGAATTACTCAAGATAAGTCACACAATAAATCAGGACAATCAGTGCATACACGCCAACAACATATTAGATCTAGCTCGTATTCTCGTAGTAAAATCTAAAGCTCTCTGTTGGACACTGCCGATTGTTTCAATAGTTCTAACATTAAAGTAGCTTAACCAACTTTATTTATACTAGATGGCTTTATCGGCTCTAAACTGTTCTCTTTGGGGTCTTAGACGTTCTGCCTTTTGCATGGTCATTCCAATTTAGCACCGTGTTATTGCAGAAGGAAACTAGCGGACCGAAAGCACTCAGCGGCAAAGCGGCTCCTCTAATGCGACAGACTGATGTGAAATGACAGTCAGATAACTGCAGGAATGGAATACCGCTCGCGGGCCAGAAAGGCATATTATGTAACAATCGGCATGTCTGCGTCAACCCTTTCAATTGAAGGTTAGTTTGGTGTCAAACTGGGAATGGTCTTTTGCAAAATTATTCGCCGTCTGATCATTACTAAGAGTCCAACCTAAGGTTGTGTTGCCCTCATACTAAACCTGTATGTATTGAAATAAATACATCTTAGATGCCTTACCAAATAGTTGATCCAAGTGAGTTCAATGTCTCGATCTTGGCGGATGTGTTCTTGTCGGAATTCGAGGTGTTCTTGTCGAAATGAATTCGAGTGGTAATCCGGCTGCCGGTGGTAAATTATTGCGTGGGAAGTATAATTAGTTAATTACATAGTCTTTTACAAAACAATTGAGAGCTTTTTTGCTTCAATGCGCAGCGGTAATTATTTCCTACTAGGAAATTTGTTCCCGTGCAGCGACTTTTTTCTTTAAATTTGTCGGCATTATTTACACGTCAACAAAAACGATCTCTTGAATTGCAAAGAAGCGATATGTTGGTTATAGGGCGGCCAAATTGTAACATAAAAAACGTAAAGATGGAAATATTTTATTTCAACGCACCGAAATTTGGACTTATGCATGAGTTATGGCCCAGAGGCAGAATACAGGGTGTATCAAAAAAAGCGCAACCTCGGAATTTCCCAAGAAATCGACATTGTTTTAAAGACAAAAGATTTAAGGCGCCTGGGAATTTAAAATAGCATAACTGTCAAAATTACTGCACACGCGAGTGCATAAAGCAAAATTTATGCATTTATTTAATGCAAAACAACAGTAATATGATCTATTAGCAATTCGATTTCAATTCCCAGGGGCCTAAAATCTTTTATGCTTAAGAATTGCAAAGTGATTTCTTAGGAAATTCCGAGGTTGCGTTTTTATTGATACACCCTGTATATCAACATATGTTACAACTCAAACAGATGGTTGTCCAATACTGACGCATGCATACGGATCGTTCGTTTCGTAAAATTTTGGCTACGGATGGAAGACTTGTTTTGTCGTAACGATTGGTAAGGACTGAACGTCGATCCGTACGATTGGTAACGGATCGACTGGGAATTGACGATCGGAAAATATGAATTGTCGATCCGTGAATCTAGTGCTCAAGCGTTCGAGTGTCTAAGGGAGGCTTTCAAAATGTTGTCGATCCGTACCATTGGTAACGGATGGACAGGGAATTCACGATCGGAAAATATGAAATGTCGATCCGTGAATCTAGTGGCTAAGTGGCTAAGGGAGGCCTCCAAACTGTTGTCGATCCGTATCATTAGAGAGTTTTAGCAAGGAGTACGAGTACGACTACGAGTACGAAATTTGACCGCTAGCGGCCTGGCACGAGGAAGTCGTACTCGTAGTCGTTTCCGTTCAAATGTTGCTTTAGCAGTAAACAAACGAATTGCGACAACGAGTACGAGTTTTGTTTAATGGCTGTCAGCAATAACTCGCTTTTTGATGCAGCTACGGCTCTATTTGTCAATGATATTATTGATGAATCGGAGTTCGTAGCTTTATACGTCAATACAAAAACAAAATCACCGGAATTTCAGTACTGGGAGTACCAAAAAGTCGAGATGCAGCTGCAGTACATGACCAACGATGAATGCAGATCGGACTTCAGAGTGGACTTGGCAGATCTAGCTGTCTTGGCAGAAGCTTTGAGAATCCCGGAGAAGTTTGTTTGCCCCAACCGGACGGTGGCAACAGGGATGGAAGGTCTTTGCGTTGCTCTTAGGCGTTTTGCTTATCCCTGCAGGTTCAGTGACATGATACCTCGCTTCGGTCGCTCTGTTTCAGAGTTGTGTTTGATCGCTTCAGAGGTGACTGACCATATATATAATACACATGGTTATCTTTTGACCGATTTAAACCAACCTTGGCTTCATCCTGATCGTCTTCAAGAATATGCTAACGCAGTTCACGACGCTGGTGGCGCTTTGGAGAACTGTTGGGGATTTGTCGATGGCACAGTAAGACCTATCTGTCGCCCTGGAGAAAACCAGCGCGTCATGTATAATGGCCATAAACGTATCCATGCCATCAAGTTTCAATCTGTTGTGGCACCTAATGGCCTTATTGCAAATCTTTATGGTCCAATAGGTACATTTTATATTAAATAATATAGTGTAATGCATTACTTATTTCCTACAGTGTCTAACCATACAGTATATTCTTATAGTGTATGGATTTAATAATTTTTGCATACACTTATATATTTTATAGTACTTATACTTTATATACTTAATATATGTGCTTTTGTTT
>CACRXK020011979.1:0-15652 GCA_902702795.2 Paramuricea clavata
TTATCAATAACTGCATATCGAAGCAGCTATTCCCCTCACCTTGGAAGATCGCTCGTATCTGCGCCATTCCAAAAGTTCAGAATATATCATCGAATAACGCTCTCCGTCCTATTTCCATTCTGCCAAGCCTATCCAAAATCTTTGAACGACTCGTTCTCCGCCAAATGTCTGATTTCGTAACCAATACAACCACTGGAGTACTTAATCCATTAGTGCTTTCCGCAAAGGTCACAACACTACGACAGTTATGTTGGCAATGCGAGATGATATTCAGCGAGCTATGAAAAGAGGTGAAGTCACAATAGCTGTTCTCGCAGATTTCTCGAAAGCGTTCGATACTGTGTTGTATTCTACCATCTTAAGAAAACTCCATTCACAAGGTTTCTCCAAAGAGTATCTCAAATGGGTCACAAGCTATCTGACTGGTCGACGACAGTTTGTTCAAATAGACGACACAGTGTCAAACACAACTAACGTTTGTTTTGGAGTTCCACAAGGGTGTATACTTGGTCCTATACTCTTCAACCAATATGTGAATGATCTCTCTGAAAACCTTGACGACTCTATATCTTCACATCAGTATGCCGATGACACTACCATCTATGCACATTGTAAGCCAGCTGACATAAAGTCATGTGAAGAGAAAATTCAATCCAATCTAGATAAACTTTCTACCTGGTCTAGTTCTAATAACCTTGTTCTTAACCCCAATAAGACATAAATCATGCTTTTCTCGACTAGTCAACTCTCTCGTGTGCACCAACTTGATGAAGATCGTTCTGTTCATCTTCATGCTAATGGAATTGAACTTAAAAGAACTAAATGTGCGGCTCTTCTTGGTACTACATTGCATCAAAATTTAAAATGGAATGATGATGTTAACAAAAAGATCTCAAGTTGTTACGCGACATTATCCGTCTTGAGAAAATTGAAACATTTGGCACCATTTAAAATTCGGAAGCAACTCGCGGAGTGTCTGGTGCTATCAAAAATTGATTACAACGATGTCGTGTCTAGTCCAGTACCAGAATACCTATTAAAACGCTTACAACGAGTGCAGTTCGCTGCTGCTGGCTTTGTATTTAATAGGTACGCTAGATTCACTGATGTCATGTCTCTCCGTTGGCTTCCAATTTTGGAGCGTAGCCAAATTAGCATACAAAGCAATGAATTGTGATGACTGGCCTTCATACTTAAAATTAGAGGAATATATTCCTATCAGACCATTACGATCATCATCTGCCCGGCGTCTAGTAGTCCCTATTATCTCTGGAACCTTCCAAGATGAAGCAGCTCGAGTGTTCAATTTCTTACCTGAAGAAATTCGAAACTGCGATACATTTAAAGATTATTGCAGAACCTCCTCCGAGTACTTCAAAACACTAGTCAAAAACAGAATTAGTGACACGTCGTAAACCCTGTTGACATTGTGTGTATAACTATACTGTATATTTCTGTGTATAAGTAATGTCAATTGTTAAATACTGTAATGTATAACATACTACGTATTGTAATACTTGTTGTGTCGTATTATGTACTCCGTTGTATGTATTGCATACTTCGTTATCTTATAATCAAACTCACTTGTAGCATAGAAGAGCCACTATGTGGAAATGCTATTAAATCATTATTATTATTATTATTATTATTATTATTATTATTATTATTATTATTATTATCAGTAGCAAAGCCGTTTAGGGAAAACATTTCCCAACTAGTTACATTCTACAACCCCAGCCGCAAAGATATGAAGGTGATAACAGATGACTATCTTCATGGTGTTCCTCAAGAGACAATTACAGAAATCACAAAAATATTGAGAGATGAGAAGTTCACCGCACTAGATATACTACTAAAGCACCCTTACACCTACACTGTTAGGTTAAACACTGCATAATATATAGATGGGTATCGGAAAAATGGGAACTGAGTCTGACATAGAAATTGACAGTATACTGAGTGAAGTGGAAGGGGACGCAAAGTTACCGCAAAGAAAGTCTAAACCTACCGCAAGAAAATCTAAGGCTACCGGAGAGAAGTCTCAAACTGATAAAAGAAGGGATAAACTTATTGAGCTATCAAGAGATGGTATTGTAGAGAAGTCAGTAAGTTTCATAAGAAAGTCTAATAAAGATGTAATAGATAGATTATACGATGAGCACGAAAACCAAAGGATGAAATATGCTGGTGACTTTTTGGCAACACTGGTGATATCAAAGTTTGCGTCTGTACTAGGTGGTATGAATGTAGTTGAATCATCAGAGGCACTGTCTGATGAACTCCTAGGTGATAAGCTTCTAAAGGAGGACGTTTCCCAGCTAACTAGAAGTATATCCCCAGTATTCCATTCATAGGTCTCATATCAGGAGGCTGCACCACCGCCAAGCATGTAGTAGGTCATATGTGGAACAAAAAGGAGGAAGAACCAGAAGTCTCAGATAATGCAAAACATATCTTATTACATACAGAATGTCACAACTCGGAGAACCCTACGACTGGGGAAACCCCTGGGAAAGAACAGAATTTGAATCCATAAATGATGAACTGATAATTATAGCTAATCCTAAGGGTGAGTATAAAGGGTTTGCAATAGAGTTCAAATCACCTAAGGGCAGACTGGAAGCAAATAGAATGTCTTAAGAGACTTAGACAATTAGGGTACATGACTATGATTGGGGATGACCTGGTAAAAATATGTATCAGAATATATGAGTACTTATCACTGAAAGAAAAAGTGAAAATAAGAAGGGTAAAAACTGTTGTTAGTGATGTAAAGCTGCACAAACCAAAGTTCAAGTCAGGTATGTACTAGTAGTGTTTAGGTTAGTGGTAAAAATTAAACTTAGAAAATGCTCGGCTATTATAGTTGGGCATTTTTTAAGCAATCACATATATGTAAACATCTATGTAGACATCGATGTAGGTATCTATGTATATATCTATATAGTTAAACATAGGCATCTATATAGAATGGCTGACGAACGTAAAACAGAAGAGGTTACTATCACAAGTGAAAAGAAGAAGGACCCTAAGAGAGTAGAAGCTGGAAAGAGACTAGCAGTTCTAAGTAAAGCTGCAAGAGAGAGGAAAAAGGAGACGGCCGAGCCTAAGGCCTCATCTAGCAATGATAATATGATTTCCTATATAGGAGTGGGAATTGCATTGGTATCTCTTATGCTAGCATATAAGGCACATCAGAGGGAAACTAGGGAACCAGAAGTTAGGTACGTACCTAAGACTGTAGAAGTAACTAAGAAAGTAGATGCGTCTAGGTTAGATTCATTTGAATGATACATTAATTAAACATAACATATATTATAGCAAAAATGAGTAAAGAATCAAAGATGAGCATGGAAGTGTACAACGCAGTGTTACTTACAGCAGGAGCAGTTGGTATATCAATGGCATCAAAGAAACTATTGAAAGAACCCTTAGGCACCCCAGAGAATGTGAAAGGAATGGCAAAATTAGCTGTTTCAGTTAGTATTTCATCTCTACTGGTCTCTTACTTGAAAGAAAAGAAGTATCTACCAGATGATCCATTCAAAACCTAGGTAAAACTATACAATGGCAAGCGCAGTAGCAGGAGGACTCTTTAATGCATTTGCATTTGCATGACCAGGATTCCTATTTAAAATGATTGATAAGAACGGATTCTCTGAGGAAGCTAAAAGACATAACCTTGCAATGGAGAACCTAACAGCTGAAAGAGAAAAGTACCTTGAAGAAGTTACTGATAGGAGAAACAGAATAGTTCAACTAAGGGAAGAACTAGCTGAAGCAGATCGTGATATAAAGTCTACGAACCAATCATTGGAGTTAGTTAGAAGGATCGATGAGTTAACACGTAAGGTTATGCCTGTAAAGCCAAAGCTTAGTAATCACTACAAGCCCAGCTCTGAGATGGAAGAATATATGGCACTCTTTGGTTTACTTACAGGTGGGGCGGTAGGTGGGTTAGCATACTTAATGCTGTAGAAAATACCGTAAAAATTTTCACAACTATAAGTATATAGGAATGGACTGGTTAATGATGACAACACATGAGGAGATAGTACGTGCAGGTAAAAGAAAAACACAGTGAGAGAGCTAGAGGCTGTCGTAAGAAAGTACGCAGTAAATAGAATAAGGAGTAGACACATATATGATCCAATATGTAGCGAATGTGGAAGTAAGTCTATTATTGTAGTAGATGGGGCAGATAATGTACAGTATGTGGTGGCTGTGATTTGAATAATTTCTCCTACTATGTTAGTTACAACTACAACAAGGACGACTATCTGAAAAAAAAGTCTTGTCATAAAAGGGTCCGCTGGTTCGAGAGACATTTGATGGAACATGTTGCTCCAAGGGATAGGGATACCATAAGGGAGCAGTTCAGAAGCATTGTAAGATGTATACAAAGACTTAAGAGGCTGTCTCTGCAAAAACGGACCGATGAAAATCTCATTAAAAACAGATTTCGCCTGAATTTTACAAGAAAGTACAAAAATGTGTCTACATTAACGAATTCGTATCGGTTTTTCAAATTTCTTGACTCTTCACGAGATTTTATGATGTATGTATCAACCACCGAGCACGTCAAAATGGCGGCCATTTTCCGTACGCAAGTTGTTCAGTTTGGGCAGTCGATTACTTACACTTCACAGAAAGCCAAAAACAAATTACTACTCAAAGTTTACGTACTTACGTACCTTGTATAAAAAAAATAATTGAAAGAATAAACATTTCTCCAAATTTTGCACGTTGGGCAAATCTTACATTTGCCTATTTCGAACAATAACAGAAATCACCAAAAGTGCAGTCAAGACGACGGCGGTTTATGCTAAAGTGAGGCTAGTAAAAATAATACATTCTATACTGGGTCAAAGTTTAAGACATGTATTACTGAGATCAAGCGAAAAATGTTTTGGTCTAACATGCTTACAAGTATATTTGGCTCTTTAAATAATAGTAAATTTGAACATGTGGCGTAATCTGCTTCGTTTTAAACACGGATCGCTCAGGATCGCTTAAAAATGCAAAATCTTACCTTATCTGCCCATATATAACTTCTTGAATTTCTACAAGCTTATTTTTTTCAATCCAAAACTATGGATATGCGTTGCATTGAGGATCGAAAGATAAATGAATGATAATACGTCGTTAAACCAAGATAATATTATAAATACTGCCCACCGGCTTTGCACCGTAATTGTCATTTTTACAAGACTTGTTCTCGGTAAGCAAATACAGCATTTCACAGCACAGGTGTGATGCTGCATCATAACTTTGCAGAAGGATCACACATTAAATCTAATTTTCACTGACAATGAGTGAGAATTGAGCAAGTTTAATTTTTAATATTTGCATATTTGTTGTTGTAGAAGTGTCGATTGTTTTCGTTTCCACCTATAGACTTCATGTAACTCTCAATAAAAAGTATATAAAAAATTTTGACCACACCCTCGCTTAGGTGTAACCAAATTTTTTATATTACTGTAGTAGTATTAAACCAGTTTGTAATAATCATTTCTATTTATAAATCAATGAAAATAGATTACAAAACAAATTGACCCACTGACAACAACAAATTGAATAAACGTGATCACTAGATTCCGACAGCACTGTATTGAGCTGAAAGTACTGTACTTCTTTTGGGATAAACCGAGAAAATCACATGCTATCATGGCAATGAGGACGTCCGAGTGTTTTCTGAAAGAGATAGATTCAAACTCTTGTGGCACTTCCAGGGATATAAGGGGGCTTGTACTTTTGTGCGACTGCAATGACGATATTCAACGGCACCTGGCAAGCTTTCGCCTTTCGAAATCGAATCTAAACGAATGTGCCCTGATTCTAGCAAGGGTTGGCATGTTTGACGTTTCCCAGCAGGAAAAAGAGCAGCTTCTGGTGTGTCCTTATCACCGACACAAGTTTGGTAAATTTTGGCGGCCTTCGAAAGTAACGTGCCAATATCCATTGCACAAAGGTAAAAGCAAGACATTGAAAGGTACAGATGCAGTCACATTGCAAATGGCGAAAGATGTCTATACTCTATATGGATCAACTATACCAGTAGGATCTTGTAAGTATTCATATCTTCTCGTTGTTCTCAAAAAAAGTTTGCCTCTATATAAATAGAGGATATTATACACGGCGGTGCGAAGATATGACTTTTATCTTCGAGTGGTGAAAACAATTTTTTACAAACGAAGTAAAAAAAATATATATAAAAATATTTTAAAAAATATTGTAATAAAAATAAAATATTGTCTTTAACACGAGAAGATAAAAGTCGTATCTTCAAGCCACCGTATAATGTTATGTTTATTACATAGTGCCAAGCAAAAAATTGTGAAATTTCACGCTTTAAAGCAAGTTGGAAAAAGTCACGTGATCGATATCTGCACTAGTGAAGATATGGAAAATATCTCACTGTGTATTTTTCAGTATCTCACTCTCTAGTATATAATAAGTCTTGCTATTAATCTTATCAAACTATATTATTTATAAAATTATAAATGTACTTGCAGCTGTATGTTCCAATTGCCGAAAATCGCACAAAAAATACGTTGATGAGGAAACGGATAGGGATGGTGGGAACAAAAGGGTAGCACCAAAGAACAGGTACATAAAACATTGGACAAAAAAGTCCGAAAGGAGAAGGCGTGTCCCTGGCAACGCCTTTTCTAACGTCTCTTTATAGATACATCATCGAATATTATATATAGATATCAACCTCGTTCCCAGGCTCTTTCCTCCAGCGAGGAGCGTAGTGGAAAGAGCCTGGATACGAAGTTGATACAGATATATCATTGTTTACAGTCATTGCATTTAGTTTTTGCATTCATGCCAAATTGACGAAAAAGATTTTTAAAGGGAAAGGACTTATTTCATTTTATTTTATATAAAGGGTAACTTCGTTGACTTCGTTTTGTGACACACCTCGTCCTTCCAGTTACACTACTAAAGACGCGAACTGGACACCAGGTCAGTGTAGTGGTCCAGGTAGTGACAGCTCGCACGAAAACGCCATTTTGCTTGAGAAAGCTAGGAACAAGACGGACACGGTTCTAGAAAATTACAACAGAGTAATGATTGAATTGTCGTCGCAAACGAACCAAGAGGAAATAAAGCCCTTGCAAACCAGGATGAAAACTAGCTGGACTGATGCAACCAAAGAAGAGCAGAAAATGTTTACCGAGAAAGCAACCGAAGCTTGCCAAGTTATTTGCAATATTATCTCTCCGAGTGATGGTAAAAGTTTGTTTCAAGCTGTTCAAGAACATAAAAGAGATTGTAACCTAGATTTCTTAACTACAGCATACAGGAACACGACTTCTAAAAAGATCAAGACACAAATACTGAGTCTCTAAGCGTACGAATACCCAGCAAGCAAGTTAATCGAAATGCATTCATCATTTGAAAAGCTAAGCGAAAGGCAAATAAAGAAAGCAGGGGCCCACGCTAAAACATTTGGCTCAGGGACACCAGTCGAGACAACAAAGAAACACAGGATCTATTTGAACAAGGCAAAACTTGATCACTTTATCGAATTTTCGAATCGCCCATATTTCTATCTAGATGTGTCCTACGGAACACGGGTCCTTAAACTAGAAAGTGGAGAACGATTAGCCATGCCAAATGTCATCAGAACAATTACAAAGTCCACCCTAATTTCTGAGTATCAGAAACATTGTACAAAGACAGAATTTTCGCCGTTAAGTCGCGCTACTCTCTTCAGAATTTTGAATGTTAGAGAAGCTTCCCAGCGAAAGTCTTTATATGGGCTAGATAATACTGCAGCAGATGGTTCAAGTGCATTTGATTCCATGGAAAATATTCTGAATAGTTTACAACAAGCGTCAAACGAGAAGATAAGCTGGTATGAAGAGACAAGGAAATCACTCCGAGCAGGCAAGAAGTATCTCAAAACCGACTTCCGGGTGCATCGCAAGGAGACTGAAAGCCCATGCCCTGACCATTGCCGGAAGTTCGAAAGACTCACTCAAGTTTTGATTGGCATAGAACATGCTATCAAAACTTGTCAGGGGTTTTATGGGAATGATCTGAAAGAAGATATCTTGCATGATTTTGGACTTGCTAAAAACGCCATTTTAGCATGGAAAGCTCATATTTTGCGATCTGAGAATCAGGAATGTGGAAAACAAGCAGTGTTGGAGAAGTTAGATGATAGTTCTGTTCTTATCGTTATGGACTGGGCAATGAAGTTTTTGCAGCTGCGTTACAGAGAGAAACAATCCGATTGGTTCGGTAAACGTGGCTTAAGTTGGCATGTGAGTAGTGTTATCCATCGAAATAACAGCGCAACATATATCATCAAGTCGTACGTACATCACTTTGATAGTTGCACCCAGGACTGGTATACAGTCGTTTCTATTATCGAGGACTTGTTCAAGGCACTGAAACGTGATCACCCGACAGTTAGAAGAGCATTTCTAAGGTCCGATGAAGCCGGGTGCTACCACAATAATGAGCTGATAGCCGCCGTTCAAGATATTAGTAAGAGGGCGGGTATCAAAGTTGAAAGGTACGATTTCTCCGAACCGCAGTATGGGAAAGATGTGTGTGATCGAATCCTATGTCCAATGAAAGAATCGATAAGACGGTTCTGCAATGAAGGTCATGATGTCATTCGAGCGAAAGATATGCGTGAAGCTTTACAGCAACGACCTGTTAAGGGAACAACATCATTTGTTAACTCCGTCAGAACAGAAAACAAAACCTTGAAAATGACGAAATGGAAAGGATTCAGCAGCTTCCATAACTTTCAGCACGAAGACAAAGGAATTCGAATATGGAAAGCATTTTCTGTTGGTAGTGGAAGATTCATTCCTTACTCGAGTATCTTCTTACAGCGCCAGGGACCAACCAATTTGAAAGTTGAAGAAGATCAGGATTTTTTTCCAGAAGTCAGTGGCAGAAGCTTCAAAACCAAACAAGACAAGACGTCTGACACGGAAGTTCAGATTTATGAGTGCTCAGAACCCGGATGTTGTCAAGAGTTCGACTCAATGGAAGACTTAGATGTCCACATGGAATTGGGAGTGCATGAACTCGTTCATCCCAATGAAAGCATTTACGACCAGCTCAGAAGACAGTGGGCTGCGCAGTTTGGCAACGTTACTGTTCATAAAAGTAATACACAGCCAATTTCAGCAGATAACACTATCCATTCTGAAGGCGAAAGCGGCTGTCCTTCAGCTCTGCCCATGGGTTGGGCTCTCCACGCGCCAGCCTCCAAGTCTCGGTTTCCAGACTGTGTAAGGTTATACCTCAAAGCAAAGTTTGACCTCGGTGAAAGGACTGGCGAGAAGGCTGATTCACAACAAGTTGCATTGGATATGCGAAACGCGCGAAACGAAGACGGGGATCGGCTATTCCAGAGAGATCAGTGGTTTGCAAAGAATCAGGTGAAAAGCTTTTTTTCAAGACTAGCAGCAGCACGCAGAAAGAATGTTGGAACGAACGATTCCGAAGATGACCTGGTTAGCCTATCAGAAATCGACGACGTTTCTGGAAATCACTGGATGGAAGAACTGGAGAGTTTGGAGGAAGAGCAGGAAAGATGCTCGTTGCTAGAAGCTGTTGAAAGCCAGATGGGGGTAACACATCCAATAATTTATGACACCTACGATTTGTGTGAATGCAATGAACAAAACCGTCTGAATGTATTTAAAATTGTCATGCTGAAAGAAATTTGCAGCACTTTTGACATTGGCTTCAAGTCGAGGGAAACCAAAGGAATGCTTATAGCCAAACTCAAGGAAATGCTTGACCAATGTTCCTGTTCAACATGAAAGTCTGATTCCACGACGCGAAATTGTTCGCGGGAAATGCAATGGTGACTGTGTGTCTGCAAAATATTTTGTGAATAAATTTCGCACTGATGGCTGCACATAGGTGATTTTATTGTATATTGTTTCTGTACACAACGTCAGATGATATCGCTGAGAAAAGAGTAAAAAGGTCGTGGAATCAGAGTTAGACAACGAGAAACGAGTTAACAAAACAATTGACATATGAATTGCATTTTACTTTTAATTCAACATTACTGTATGGTTGTCTATAATTTATATCGTTGGGACCATTTAATGGGTAGTAATTAAACAAACTTGAAGACAATTGAGGAAAAACTAACTTTTCCTAGACGATCAATGAAGTGTATCTCAATAGCAAGTTGATTTCCATGCAATCTCGATACTGTAACTACATATTCACAAAACAATTCCAGCTCTTTACAATTATTGTAAAGAGCTGAAATTGTTTTGTTATGTGTCTGAGCTACGGATGTACTCAGAACTCTGTCTCTATGACTCTGTGCTCGTTTGACATTTTTCAGTGGAAGTTACATGAAGTATATACCAAAACGTCAACAACAAATTTGAGAATAAGGCATAAAATGTATTTCTACTTCTATCTTCACTGTCAGTTGAAATAAGAGTACATAGATAAGGATTTGCTGTATGGTGCTTCTGAGAAACTATAAACACTATAACTGTGTTATAAAATACTATTTGCCTACCAAGAACAGACCTTCCAAAAATCACGATCAGTCGACAGTCCAAAGCCGCGGAGGACGTAATTATTTTAACATCAGGGAACATTTGGTGTTTTTTTAACGACGTATCATTCACTTATCTTTCCTCGTTACAACGCATATCCGTAGTTTTGGATTGAAAAAAATGAGCTTGTAGAAATTCAAGAAGTTATGGGCAGATAAGGTAAGATTTTTCATTTTTAAGCGCCTGAGCGATCCGTGTTTAAAACGAAGCAGATTACGTCACATGTTCAAATTTACTATTATTTAAAGAGCCAAATATACTTGTAAGCATGTTAGACCAAAACATTTTTCGCTTGATCTCAGTAAAACATGTCTTAAACTTTGATCCAGTATAGAATGTATTATTTTTACTAGCCTCACTTTAGCATAAACCGCCGTCGTCTTGACTGTACTTTTGGTGATTTCTGTTATTGTTCGAAATAGGCAAATGTAAGATTTGCCCAACGTGCAAAATTTGGAGAAATGTTTATTCTTTCAATTATTTTTTTATACAAGGTACGTAAGTACGTAAACTTTGAGTAGTAATTTGTTTTTGGCTTTCTGTGAAGTGTAAGTAATCGACTGCCTAAATTGAACAACTTGCGTACGGAAAATGGCCGCCATTTTGACGTGCTCGGTGGTTGATACATACATCATAAAATCTCGTGAAGAGTCAAGAACTTTGAAAAACCGATACGAATTCGTTAATGTAGACATATTTTTGTACTTTCCTGTAAAATGCAGGCGAAATCTGTTTTTAATGAGATTTTGATCGGTTCGTTTTTGTAGAGACTGCCTCTTAAGCTGCAAAGGGGGCGCAACATAGTCAGATACAAGTTTTACCTACTGAGAATAGCCAGCATGAATGGTATCACTTTGAGGAACCCTCCCGAGGACATTAAAACTCAAAGGATAGTGGACATCCTTGAAGATAGGTTGTACGGAAAAGTTTTTGTTGAGATTGGATGGAAACCTGAGAAATGTAAATATTATAATAACTGGAAAAGTAAAAACACTTAAAGAAATATTAATATAATAAATCAATAGAATTAAAACAATAAATTAAATAAAAAATAAAAACACTTAAAGATATACTAATATAATAAATCAATATAATTAAACAATAAATTCAATAAAAAATAAAAAAAACACTTAAAGAAATACTAATATAATAAATCAATAGAATTAAACAATAAATTAAATAAAAAATAAAATTAAATACCTTATTTTTTTTTTACACCTATAGTATAGAGGAACAGTTAGAAATATGGCGGGAGTCAATATAAGCGAAATGAGCATAGAACAAGTTATGGCACTTAACAGTATCATTGATAGTGGCGACGATCTGGAGATGCGAGTAAATGAGATCTTGGGGGATAAAAACTACAAGGTCACTCCCAAGGATAAGGGTGAGGATTACTTCTATGGAGAACAGCAATTCGCAAATGAAGTAGACGCTGATGTGCTAAGACCTAAACTTAGATATGTACCTAAGAACTACAAGGGTAAGCGTGGAATGACTCCTGTGTGGAAGTACTCTGAGAGGCAGAAGACAAAAGCTGCTCTCGTGGAGGAAGCATACCAGAGTTTACTGTCCAAGGGAGTGGGAGGTCTACCACCAACTATGGGAGGAGCCTGGCGTACTGACAATGTCCTCGTTAATGAAGAATTCAAAAGAATAGAGAATGAGAGAAATCCTAAGGTAAAGCGTCGTAGAGGTCGACCACCAAAGGCAAAAACTGATACTGAAGTGAAGGTGCCTAAAAAGAGAGGTAGACCACCAAAGAAGCAAACTGTGGCTGAAAGGTTCATGAGTCAGAGTAAGGTAAAACTCTCAGTACCTGCGAATAGTGTTGTAACTCCAGTGGGTCCAGGTAAGTTCACAATTACTGTGGATCTTAATAAGAGACCTACGAGGAAAGCTCCTGAGGTACCTAAGGGTATAGCTCCATGGAGACCAACACCTAAGCCTAGGACAGTGCTTCCTAAGGTGAGACCTATACCGGCACCCAGAACCAGTGTCCCTAAGGTTAGCCAAAACCAGCACCCAGGACTAAGAAACCAGTGTCTTCTTCTAAGATTCGTAAGATTGTGAAACCTAAGAAGAAGACTGAGGAGAGACACTTAACAGTAATCCCAGAAGGTCATGAAATTGATCCATTCGGAACAGACCTTGAAAAGTCTTTCCATAGGAAAATTGAGACTGCCGCCAATGGTGCGGCTGTGACTTACTCAATAACTCCGAATCATATGGATCCACTAAGTCAGCTAACAGCAAGCAGGCAGGTTGTAAGGGGAATACTTGTGAATGAGCTAAGGGTAATGCGAGGGTTAAAGTATACGGAGACGATGAAGGTAAGAATGTCCAATGAAGTCGGTGATGGAAAAACAAAGAAGGACTCAGTCTACTTCAAATCCAAGACTGGTACTATAACTAACTTAGATGATATTATAGTACAGTTGCACAAATTCAACTGACAATCTTATCTAGAATCGAAACATTCCAAAAACTAGGTTCATTGCTATGTACACGCCTCTTAAGGGTAGTTCGTATATGAAACTACCTGATAACATCAATAATCCAAAGTGTGGTCTTATTAATATGAGGAACAGTGATAATAAATGTTTCATGTGGAGTCATGTGAGATATCTAAATCCTAAGGCTAGAAGAGCAACTTATATCACTAAGACGGGAGTTAGGTAACATCGAGTTGGATTCGAGTTCGAGTTCGAGTTGGGCTTCGAGTTGGACTTCGAGTTGGACTTCGAGTTAAACTTCGAGTTAGATATTTTTCTTTACTTTTCGGGAAAATGACAATTGTATTTTACCCAACCTTTTTTGCTGCGGAGCGAGCGAGCCTGAATCAAATTTACACTTATTATATGGGGGAATTTTATCTTAAACCATTGTTTACCGCAGCTGTAGGCCTTGTGGTCGTGCGCGATCGGAAATGCTCAGTAACCTTTTTGTCGGTTGTGCTTCCACAACACCTTGTGGTAATTTTGAGTTGCAGATTTCCTACAAGTTACAGATATTGCACAGCACATTCCCTACCTCCTCCGCAAGCCATACAGCCCGTAATGAGTATGCCCGTTCGCATGTTGAAATTTGAAATTTGACAAGAAGGCTGCGGAAGAGGTAGGCACACTCCCTATATCAGGGTTTTCAGTGACTGGTTATATTAGGACCGGAACTGGCGTGAAGCAGACCGAGGTAGATTGTGAGCTTAAGCCTGGTTCACATATGCCTGCGGCATGCCTGCGACTGTATCATTATGCCTCTACTTGCCGCCGAAATACCGGCAAAGTTGAACTCAAGTCAACTTTCCCGGCCTACCGCCGATGTAACTGTGGCACTGAAGGCAATCGGCGAACAAATATTCACATAATTCACGTTTTAAGCTACCACCGGCATCGTCGCCGGTACGTCGCAGGCACGTCGCAGGCATATATGTGAACCAGGCTTTACAGATGCGCTTTAAGCAGCCGCTATTAGTCCGTATCTCATTAATGATCTGCCCCCTGACCTGACATGGTTTCCGCACAATTTTTAAATGTTATAACAAATCTTTTTACTGAGATACCTTTTTCATATCATGTACTTCATTGTTTGTATTCTTAATTCGACACAAAAGCACTCGTACCCTAATTTATTTTATAGTAGACAGTGCCGGACACCAAAAAATACACAGTGAGATATTTTCCATAACTAGATCTTCACTAGTGAAGATATCGATTAAGTGTTCATTTTCTTTGTTATTTTTACTAACGACTATATAATAAAAAGAACATTAAATACACGGTGGCTTGAAGTTTCATATCTTATTATTTATCTTCTCGTGGTGAAAACTGAAAACAATATATTTTACTCACTCAAAAATTAAAATTTATATCTTCGCACCGCCGTTAGTCTGCGATAGCAGACTGACTCAGAAGCCCCCCCCCGGCCCCCCTCCCCCACTGGAGCTGCGGAGAAACAGCAGACTAATATCAGAGGCAGAGTGTAAGAAGGGCTCTGGGTACGAGAATGAGGCAGTGCTGATCAGTCTGCTATCGCATACTACACCCTGTCTCCGTACCCAGGCGTTTCTTTGTAAAAAAACAGCGATGCGCATATGACGAGTTCACATGAAGTATTGTAGTACACCGCCATCTAACATCCTCTATATAGTACTCTCGTTGACCTTTCAAGACTAATAATGCAACATATTCTCACACGTAGTATTAGGGAGGCTGGACGCGCAGGGGCGGGAATATTAAAAAAGGTAATCATTTTTAGATTGGGATTAGATTAGAGCCAGATTAAGATTAAACCAGGGTTAGGGTTAGAGGTTAGAGTGGGGGTTAGGTGGGGGTTAGGGTTCAACTTAATATAAGGCATTTCCTTAATCTTTAGCAAATTTGACAATTAAGGATAATCCCTATTAATACCACGTGTGAGGATATGCAGAATAGTACTGATAGTTTCGAATGCATATTTTGAACGAAACAATACTTAAAATGTACAAATTTTAATATATTCTTTTCCAAAATATACAGTGGCGGCGCCAGGCTTCCAAATTTGGGGGAGCATTTGAGGGGCAAACTCAAATTTGGGGGGGGGGCAAGATCGAATTTTTAAAAAGGTCGCCCCCCCAGGAAATTTATGGCGCGTCATCGGTGTCAAAAATGTTATTCTATTTTAAGATAAGATTTTCATTTTCATATAACAATATAAATTTTGGATAACACACAATTGTTCATATAACGCTGTAAATTTTGGATAACACACGACTTTTCATATAACGCTATAAATTTTGGATAACACACGACTTTTCATATAACGCTATAAATTTCGGATAACACACGACTTTTCATATAACGCTATAAATTTCGGATAACACACAACTTTTCATATAACGTTATAAATTTTGGATAACACACGATTTTTCATATAACACTTTCAATTTTGGATAACACACGACTTTTCATATAACACTTTCAATTTTGGATAACACACGACTTTTCATATAACGCTATAAATTTCGGATAACACACGACTTTTCATATAACTTTAATTATGATCCTTTGCGAGCTTACGGGCTGCTAGAGCACGTGGACAAGGAA
>CACRXK020011981.1:0-15651 GCA_902702795.2 Paramuricea clavata
TCTTTTCAATGTTAAACTCGTTTACTCAATACAGGTCCTAGGGCCCTGGCTTTGGGGCAATAGACGATTTTTTTTCTTCACCACTCCATGGTATTAAAAAATGCCTTGGTTACATATCACAAGAATGAAACAAGTTATAAGAGAGTTTGGCAAAGTATCTAATTTCGCCAATTAGCATCCAGATCTAATTTAAAGTTTCCTAAAATTTGAACAAATTAGGGGCGGACTATTAGATTTTTGAAGGGGGGCTTGGAAGAATTGCTCTCCGAAGGAAATTTGTTTTTTCAGCCAAGCTGCGCAAACATTTTTCTCTAGTGAAATAGCTGTGCATGGATTTATTCTCATTTTGACCACTGCAATATTTTTTTCTCATACTTAAATTTTTCTCCACAAGTATGTAATGACAAGACAATATCAAACTGTATACAACCTTAACTGTGGTGGGAGAGTAAACTTGGGAGGACAGTAATGATGATAAGCATAGGCGTACGGGGCGGGGGTCGGGGGCAACTGCCCCCCCAAAAAAAATCAAGAATCAAGCCATTGATTGAGAATCAAGCCATTCGGAAAAGGAATTCACTCAGATTAGGGCAAAAAAGAATTATGTAACCTGATAGTTAAATAATAACATGCAATAGCGCATATGCTTAACTTGGCACTGCAAGACACTATGAGTGATGTGCAACCACTCTGAAATGCACTAGGGACATTACAAATATCTGTATAATTTCTTGGAGGTAAGTCTAAAACGCCATGCCGTGTTTAATTCTGTTAAGATAGATGGTGATCATCTTGTTCTCACACTAAAATCTTTGAGTGAAGCGAGATGGTCCTGCAGACATGGGAAGCAGTAAAAACAGTCACCGAGCAAATGCCGAAAATTATCAAAGCTCAAAGCTCTTCTCATTTTAGCAATGATAAGAATACTAAGACGTACATTGACAGCGTCGCCATTTTGAATGCCATTTGTGATTTTGAATTCGTATTTGGTTTGATTCTTCTGAAGGTGATAGTATCAAATACAAGCAGTCTAAGTAACTATATATCTACAAGGGAAAGGCGTCGACGTTATCACTGCAAAAAGAAATGCTGATCTCACGATGAAAATTTGATGTCGCAACGAAAAGAATTTTGAACTCTTGTGGGAAAGAGCACAGATCATGTCCAATGAAATGAAAAAGACATCAAGGGATCTCGTTTCGTATTCAAAGAGGCAATGGCACCCCGGAACAAACCATCCCGTCGCTTGCAAGCACTTATCGGTTAATCCACATTCACGAATACTGCGTGTGTGACAACCCCTGACTCGTCTCCAGTCGCCTCTGTGAGCACGTGCTAATTGGAAAGCGGGCGCATCATCGCATCAATACATTCTACCTATCTCTCGACAAAGTGCTTGCACGTGCTTTGGGAGACGTTGTTCTAAATGACTAACTTTTAGAAAACAGCTTTGATGTTGTGGCAGAGTTTTACAATGTCGATAGGGATCTTCTTGAAGTCGAGAAGAATATGTATCATAATTCCATCATGGACGAGTCCAATCCTCGGGCGAAAACTGCAGCAGACGTCGTCGAAAAAATGTTTCAGGATGGATTATGCGACTTATTACCTATATTATACAAGGCAGCAACTATTTTAGCATCAATTCCTGCTACATCTTGTACCACTGAAAGGTCATTCAGTGGATTGCGGCGCGTGAAAACCTACCTCCGCTCGACAATGGGCGAAGAACGCTTGAATTCTATTGCTGTCATTAAAATTGAACGAGCATATGTTAACCGAACTATTAAGAACGACATGGTTAAAATAATTTATACTTTGGTAAAATTTGGCAGACGAAATGGACGAGATAGCTATTTCTTCTAAGTGAAACCTCTTAGCCAGGCTTCCGATTTATATGTTGAATGCACTTGTTAAAATTTAGATAATTCATTTGTAAAATCAAATAAAAAGTCATATTATCAAAATTCGGGCACTTTTTATCATCAGCTTAAAAAGTCGGGCAAATTTTGTTTGCCGCCCCCCCCCCCCGCCAAATATAATTGTGCCCGTACGCCTATGATGATAAGCGGTTGTTCGAGTGACGAACGCTATACCATACGAACCATTAAAGTAGAGAAAACTCTACTTGGCCCGACTGAGATTCGAGCTCAAATCTCAGTATGATTCAGTTTCAAAATATCAAAAACCCTTAAGCTTGGAGTCCATCCCAGCGACATGCTCCCAGCCTCCCAACTTGACCTGTAGCTCAGTCGGTAGAGCATTAGGCTAGTAAACTGAAGAACGTGGGTTCGAGTTTTCTCTACTTGTACGGTTCGTCACTCGGAGTAGCTCCTATTATCATGTATACAACCTTTTTAGATATAAAAGCATTAATGGGAAGGAATCCCATTCCCAGACGTGTGGGGAATATAAGACCTGTACCCGGGTAGTTCTTCTCTCGCAGACCACGAAACATTGATACGGATCTTGCAAGTATAATGGCGGTTTGAAAAAAACGTTGGAGCATAAAGCTTATAGCTGCAGGTTGTTTATATATTAAGTAGAGTTACATTATTTTAAAATTGAAATTATATTCCTTAATATATGCTGTTATCACCAAAGGATGTGCAATCGAATTGGTATGTGGACTTTGGTCCTAAGTTTCAAAGTTTTAGTTTCTTCAAACGTGAAATAGACTAGAAAAGGTATCTCGAATCTTATTAATTACAGTATTTCAATTGAAATCTGATTTGTGAATTATTTGTGCTCTTGGGCACTTCCTTCAGGGACGTAGGAACCGGGGGGCTAGGGGGGCCAGGGGGGCCACCCCCCCCCCCAAGTTTTGCCAAGTGCCCTTTTTCCGGGAGCAAAGTGCCCTTTTTTGCGTGAAAAATTTTCATTAAGATTGCATTTTTTGCCCAAAGGGCACTTTTGAAAACTTGAATCTATGTTATTTCCGAAAATTTTTTTTCATTTTCGAGAAAAAGTATCATATATCCGGAAGATTTTTGGGTATGTCCGGAAAAATTTTTTCGTATTTAGGAAAAAATGTGGTATATCCGGAAAATTTTTTTTGGTATGTCCTAAAATTTTTTTGGAGATCCCCATTTTATACCCTCAGCTGTGTTGTCCAGTTGTGGTAACTGCAGATACCATCGAGGCATCAACAGTCATTTCCGGGAAATAAATTTTAGATGCCCTTTTTTTCCGAAAAGTGCCCCTCAAAGCCTGCCCCCCCCAACTTTTAGAAGCTTCCTACGCCCCTGCACTTCATAGTTGCTCAGGTTTTGCCTTACCCAAGTGTAGTTATTTCTTTGTTGTTTTTTTTGTGTCTTGAAATTCTAACAAAATTTCGCAGTTTATAGATGCAAGAAAGGGCAGCCAACTCGATTAGCTCTCAATAGTTATTTTTGGAGTCGAGTCACATTTAATTTATGAATCTTATGTATGTACTTATTATTTATGTGTATATCTATTATTTATCATAATTACTTTTACATTAATATTGTGCTGTAAATAATCGTGTGACAAATTTATTGTAGCAATTACAATTACAATTATAGCAATGCAATCATATATAAAAATTGCATTAGCACTATATATAAAACTCGTCTTTCTTTGACAGTTATCCACATTAATGGAAGAGAAATCTATTACTCGAAATTCATTCTGTTACTGTTACTCCTGTTTCTGCTTGGCATTCCAATTTTAATACACCGTGGTTTATATGGCGAATATGGCTTCGATGTTCATGACTTCAGTATCCTTAATATTGGCATAATTCCTTTTATTTGTGTATTTCTGTTGAGAGGGAATCAGTTCCGACTATCCGTTGGGTTAATTTGCGTATTTTAGCAACAGTTTTGGCAAGCGGGATAGTTTTATATTATCTTTCTAATTTTACATTTGAGCAGTTAGCAAGGGAAAAAGGATTTTGCTATGTACGGGATTTTTGTAATATAATTTTCCTTAGAGAATTTGTTACATGGACCATAAAGGGATCCGCCAAGGCCTCAGCAGCATAAGGTCTATCATTAATGTTATGACTGATCAACCATGAAATAAATTTCCGAACTTGAAGATCGCGAAGCATATCCAAGTTAACAGGAGATCCTTTTGAGATGTTTATCATTCGTTCAAGTGCAGGACCAAAAGGATGCTCACCTTTGGTTGAAATGAAGAAAGCGATCATACCTGCGACCTGAACATCGGATTTCTTTTTAAAACGTCCCATCTCTTCTTTATTCATTGCTTCAATAACTTCGGTGGGCATCCAGTCTCGGGTTCCTTTCGCACTTGTATGAACTGTGGTTTCTTCTTCATTCAAAACACGACTTATTCCGAAGTCTGCCAATCTTATGTGACCTTCGAGATCAACCAAGACATTTGATGGTTTGAGATCTCTGTGCAAAATTTTTCGACTGTGAAGAAATTCAATTCCGCGTAAGATTTCTTTGATCATTCTTGGACCATGGTCTTGCATATATTCCAATCTTTGAGTACAAACGTGTTCCTTCAATGTTTCTTCGCAGAGATCTAAAACTATATACACAAAAGTGGCGTCTTTTAAACATTTTCGATAGCTTACTATAAATGGTGACTTGCTTGCATCAATTCGACTTAGAATTTCTAGCTCATTTTTAGCTGTATCTTCAAGCTCGTGTTTTAAGATCCTCTTCACAGCAACTTCAGCACCATCTTCCATGATACCAACGTATACAGATGTACCCATTGAACCTTTCCCAAGCATCAAAGAGGTCTGCGGTGAAAAATACTTCACCGGTGGTCCCACCTATGGTAGAAAAAAGCATTTTATTAAACTTATTAGAATGTTAGGGTTTGTAATCCAAGTGAGAATATATACATTTTAAGACCTAGCGAGGAACGACTGCGAAAAATGCAGCAAAAGGTCCTCAGGTAGGAATTGAACCTACGGCCTTGCGATTCCGGTGCAGAGCTCTAACCAACTGAGCTACAGAGGCCAGCTGTTAAGCTGTAACCGTAAGTTCATGTATATATAGATAATCGGGTGTGCGGGTTGTGATAAGGTGGACTTCAATGATTTGGATTCTTGCACTTCACTTGGTGGAATTAGTATTAGAATGTTAGAGTTTGTAATCCAAGTGAGAATATATATATATTTTAAGACCTAACCAGGAACGACTGCGAAAAATGCAGCACAAGGTCCTCTGGTAGGAATTGAACCTACGGCCCTGTGATTCCGGTGCAGCACTCTACCCAACTGAGCTACCCGATTACCCATATATACATGAACTTACTGTTACAGCTTAACAGCTGGCCTCTGTAGCTCAGTTGGTTAGAGCGCTGCACTGGAAGCGCAGGGCCGTAGGTTTAATTCCTACCAGAGGACATTGTGCTGCATTTTTCTCAGTCGTTCCTGGTTAGGTCTTAAAATGTATATATTCTCACTTGGATTACAAACCCTAACATTCTAATATTAATTCCACCAAGTGAAGTGCAACAATCCAAATCATTGAAGTCCAGCTTATCACAACCCGCACACCCGATTACATATATATACATGAAATTACGGTTACAGCTTAACAGCTGGCCTCTGTAGCCCGGTTGGTTAGAGCGCTGAACCGGAAGCGCAGGGCCGTAGGTTTAATTCCTACAAAAGGACATTGTGCTGCATTTTTCTCAGTCGTTCCTGGTTAGATCTTAAAATGTATATATTCTCACTTGGATTACAAACCCTAACATTCTCATATTAATTCCACCAAGTGAAGTGCAAGAATCCAAATCATTGAAGTCCAGCTTATCACTACCCGCACACTCGATTACATATATATACATGAACTTACGGTTACAGCTTAACAGCTGGCCTCTGTAGCTCAGCTGGTTAGAGGGCTGCACCGGAATCGCAGGGGCGTAGGTTCAATTCCTACCAGAGGACCTTGTGCTGCATTTTTCGCAGTCGTTCCTGGTTAGGTCTTAAAATGTATATATTCTCACTTGGATTACAAACTCTAACATTCTAATATTAATTCCACCAAGTGAAGTGTAAGGATCCAAATTATTAAAACTATGACTGGCGAATAAATTAGTTCTACATCGAGTATATGGTCTCGAATTCAGAATTATCTCCGCTAGAGCATGAAAAGATACAGAATTATATTATTTAACCAAGTTAAAAGATTACTCAGCTGTCCCCTGAAAGAAGTACTGTTGATTCATTTGAAGCCATTGATTTGAAAATGAATATAATGAAAGATGGAAACAATTTGTTTGATGTAAATTATTAGATGCTAATAATATGATAAAGGAAAGCAAAAATGCATTGCCCTATTGGTGAGAAATTTTAGGTAAACAATTAATATTATTGAATCGCCTGGCTTGAAGTCAAGGGCCTGCAATATAATTCAGCAGTTTTGCGAATGATGTGATTAAAACCTTGAAACAAAACACAATAAAAGTATGAAACACGTACTAGTTTAAACGGGAAAAGCCGGTTACCGAGCCAACACGGTGCACTCCACATTATCTTCCCGCTTAAGCCAACATTAATAACCAATAAATAGACGATTTTGAGATCGTTTTTGCTCTGCATGCAGTAAAATATATAATATTACCTTTGTCAAGTGTACGTTGTCCATTCCTTTCAAAATCTGAATTTTTTCGCGATGTTTAAGAGACTTCTTCAAATCCACATTCAACATATTTATGATCTCATTATTACCACATATTAATGGTTCCTTCTCTTTTCGTATATCAACGTTATATTTTATTAATATTTGAACTACGGCGGTATGACCTTTCCGGCATGCTATACTTAAGGGAGATTTCAATTTCCAGTTATTCACGTCTTTAATCGCTCCATGTTGGAGAAGGTATTCAACAATTAACGCATTTCCACCCTCACAAGCCAGAAGTAGAATTGTGGACATGTCAAGATTTTCTTCATTTGTTAGTTCAGCACCATGTTCAACTAAGTATTTAACCATTTCCAATGAACCAAACTTAACGGCATCGTAAATCACAGGTTCATTCAACTGATTTATACAGTTTATATTTGCACCATGTTCAACTAAATATTTGACAATTTCCAGTGAACCAGATGACACTGCAGAGTGAAGAGGACGACTAACGTAACGATTTTCACAATTTACATCAGCACCATGATCAACTAAATATTTGACAATTTTCAGTGAACCAGATGATACTGCATAGTGAAGAGGACTACCATTGTAAAAGGACTCAAAATTTACTTCAGCACCATGTTCAACTAAGTATTTCACAATTTCCAGTGAACCAGATGATGCTGCAGAAAGAAGAGGACGACCAACGCGACGATTTTTACAATTTATATCAGCACCATGATCAACTAAATATTTAACAATTTCCAGTGAACAAAATGATGCTGCAGAGTAAAGAGGACTAGCGTAGTAAAAGGAATGAAAATTTACTTCAGCACCATGTTCAACTAAGTATTTGACAATTTCCAGTGAACCAGATGATGCTGCGAAGTGAAGAGCACTGTCGACATCGTAATAATTTTTACTATTCACATCAGCACCACTATCAACTAACCGTTTCACTTCATAAACATTTCGTGTTTTCACTGCGATCAGAAGTTTCGACATATTTCTATACCTATAAAAACAAAGGTAATTATGCAATGAATGGACGTGAATTTTTTTATTTATAGATCATTACGACACTAAGAACACTGGTATTATAATCGGTATATTGGTGTGATAGCAAATTGCGAATCAGATGTAATATTTTAATTTCTCATACTATTTTTATATGCTTCAATGTTATACTTCGGATTATTGTTTGGAATGCTTTATTGCTAGACGATTGAAAATTCTAATTGTCTTAATCACTCAGGTGTATAGAAATCAATGGTCGTCGACGACTTTACTGTCCTATATTCACATTTTTTCGCGTTATGGGTTATTATTTTATGTTGTTGGTAATCAATATTTTTTGTATAAATGGCCCTAATATCTCCTGATGATCGCAGTAATGCGTGAAACTAGGAACATTTAAAAAACATTTTAAGTAAGAATAGTAATTACTTTCGCTCTACGAAATTTTATGTATTGAGCACTTGCATGAGCACTAGCTCTCTTTTCTATACGTTTCAAAACTTGTAATATATTTATATATATATATATATATATATATATATATATAGTTTTTCGTTTTACCTCAAAAAACCACAACAGTCTGTTTCATCCGTATAGGAATTCAACCCTATATGGTATTGAGCACTGTTTGTGTTTCGTAAACCAAAATCTTAAGCTATATATATATATATATATATATATATATATATATATATATATATATATATATATATATATATATATATATATATATATATATAGTATATATATAGTATCTATATAGTATATTCATATGATCAAAATATATTAAGAATATTTACTGTTGCGTCTTAGCCTTTGTGTTGGAATTATCATTATTAAGTAAGCAAATTGTGAAAGCAGCGAACGTCTGTTGCTCAATACACAAGTTAAACTTGAAACAAAATGATAAAAAGTGATATTGCATACTTACCAACGTTATAATGATGTTAAATCAAACCATTTAGTCCCAAATGTCCAAGATTTTGGAATCAAATATATAGACAGATCACTGAACAATTATTAAATTCACAAAAGATAATAATTAAATTTATGTGAGAATTTTAATAATTATTTCTCTGAACAATTGATATAACAGCGGGTATGCACACATCATGCCTACGTAAACACGAAAGTGGTTTCCATTTGAAAATATAGCTATAGTTATATATAATAAAACATTTCATGAATATAAAGTTGTGTATTAAAGTATGAACAAGTTTTGATAGGAATACAACTTCCTGAAAAATATAACGGGAGAATTTCGACGTTTCGAGCTATAAGGCCCTTCGTCTGGAGTTCCTTTGGTTGTACACAAAGATACACGAAGTATAGAATGGTATAAAGAGAGCACAAAATTAACGTTGTAATGACGACAAATATGAACAATCTTGATTTCCACGATTCGTTATATAAACACCAAACCTACACGTAACGCCAACAGAACAGAATCAGCCAAATTTATGCCAGAATCTTAATAATGAGTTCGCTGAAGAATTCCTAACAGCGGGTAGCATGCAAATATACATAGTTAAAGATGATATAACATTTCATGAATGGTCTTTCAGAGGGGTGTGGGGAAGATATAACATTTCATGAATGGTCTTTCAGAGGGGAGGGGGAACGGGGCCATTTGGGGTCCCAAATTTGAAAAATGAAAAAAAAAACAATTTCGAAGATATAACCACGAATATTTGGGCTATATCATTCCGTTGACGAAAACCTTGTTGAATTATACCTCAATTTATAAATAAGGATGACACTTCGGTTTAGCAACACAACTAGCAACTAAAAATACTTTATCGATACCTCAAGTTAGAACCAATTACGGGAAATTTAATATTAGATTTGTTGGTCGACGAACTACTGAAGCAACAGGAGATTTTTTTTTAAAATTAACTAAACCGAAAAACAATGAATGGATATGAGGATTAAAGGCTGTGGGAGTGATACGTGCTGTGTTGGTGTAATGTACTCAGATGAATAAGATGCTTGTGTTGTTTAACTCTGAGTGTATATCCACACCGGGCAGGCTTGAAAAATATGCCTGGCAACGGTGGGAATCGAACCTACGACCTTTGGAATACTACCCGAACCGACCTGACCACGTAGCTCAGTTGGCAGAGCATTGGGCTGGTATTCCAAAGGTCGTAGGTTCGATTCCCACAGTAGCCAGGCATATTTTTCAAGCTTGCCCGGTGTGGATATACACTCAGAGTAACAACACAAGCATCTTATTCACCTGAGTAGTTACTACCGTTTCTGCTTGGCATCTGTTAATACACCGTGGTTTATATGGCGAGTATGGCTTCGATGTTCATGGCTTCAGTATCCTTACTATTGGTATAATTCTTTTTATTTGCGTCTTTCTGTTGAGAAGTAATCAGTTCGGACTACCTGTATCGAGTTTATGTATTGTAACAACAGTTTTGGCAAAGAATTATACCAAAGGAATTTAACAAATCGAACCAAAATGTGCAAGATCGGACAAACTAGGTCGCAACAACATACCATACGTTGTGGAGTACCCCAAGGATCTAATTTGGGCCCACTACTGTTTCTCCTATATATAAACGATCTACCAAACTGTTTATCGTATACATCTGCGAATATGTTCGCAGATGATACTAATATAACAACAAAAGGTTCCAACGTAGAGGACATTCAAACGCGTTTAAATGATGATCTAGAACAGATTCATCAATGGTTATTGGCAAATAAATTGACTTTAAATAAAGATAAAACAGAATACATGATAATTGGTTCGCGACAAAGACTATCAAAGATTGAAACTGACCCTGTAATTGAATTAGGTGAAACAAAAATTAGGCGTGTTAAGTATTCGAAAACATTAGGCATTATTATAGATGATCAACCTTTGTGGAAAAAACAAGTGGAAACCACTGTATCCAAGATGTCTAAAGGTATAAGTATGCTGAGACGAATAAAGAGTTGTGCCCCAAAAGAACATTGATAAATGTTTACAACGCGATAATACTGCCATATTTTGATTACTGTAGCCTTGTTTGGACTAACTGCAGCGAATATCTGCGCGACAAAATGCAGAAAATGCAAAACAGGGCTGCAAGGGTCATCACTGGCAGACCATATGAAATAGCAACAAAAGAAATATTTGAGGAATTAAATTGGCAACCCTTAGCTGATCGATGGGAGAACAATAAGTTAGTGTTTATGTATAGTGAGCTACCAGAAAGTATGAACCAATTCTTCGAAATCGCTAATAAACAAAACTACAATTTACGCAGCAACGGTAATGATTTTCTTTTACAAAAGCCAAAAACAAATTACATGAAAAAAAGTATCAGTTATAATGGAGCAATAGCGTGGAACAATTTGTCAAATAATGCAAAAGCAACAAATATGACAATTGGCCAATTTAAGGCTGCTCTCGACCGCAAATAATACGTGATTTTCTTCTGTAAATATTTTTCTATATTTGATATTTCTTGCATGGTAACTAAGTTACTTTATATTATTCTGTAAATATCTTTCTATTTGACAACATTTCTTGCATTTCTTGTGATGTAAATAATGTATATTTTTAATTTAATATTTTGTAAATATTTTAAACAGCCCCTTGGAAATCAACTACCTAGGTGTGTTGAAGGGCTACCGTTTTTAAATAAGAGTTAATTAATAAATAAATAAATAAATAAATATTATCTTTCGAGTAACGGTCTGTGGTGCGCGCAACGTGCAAGCGTTGCGCGCGCCGGAAATGTGCGCAAAATTGAAGCAATTGAACCAAAATCTTTCAAATGCAATATTACTCGGGTATTAAATTGTAATGGGTATGTGAATGTTCCAGGGTAAGCATTGGATAGACATATGTTATTGACAAAAGTGTATGGTGACTATTCTGTTGTAACATACGAACACCATGGTAGTATGTGCAGGTTTTGGAATGGATGAATCATGATGAGATATTGTATCATTCAGCTACTGTCTGTGCTAGTGTAGGTTGTGCCAATAATATATCATAATCAAGCTTTCGTTGGTAGGGATGCAGCTACCTGAAAATATAAGGAGAAATTCGACGTTTCGAGCGAGGGCCCTTCGTCTGGAGTTACTAGCCGGCTGGTAACTCCAAACGAAGGGCCTTCGCTCGAAACGCCGAATTTCTCCTTGTATTTTTCAGGTATATAGTTGCATCCATATCAGTTGTTTCCCAAATCTAATTTCTGTATCTAACAACATAACAAGCAAATAAGCGAGAAAAATCCAAAACACAGCAAAGAGAAAAATTGAAAATTATTTGCATTCACTCTGAGATTCGAACTCACAATGCTTGTCCATGTTAATTAATTGTATACAGCTATTTCAAATAAGGTTGTCCCCCGAGCAGAGCGGAAAAGTCGAATACGAGCGCTAAAGGTTGCTGGGAATCGCTAATAAATGAATGAATTTATTAGCGACTCCCAGCAGCCTTTCGCGCTCGTATTCGACTTTTCTGCTTTGCTAGGGGGACAACCTTAATTGAAATAGCTGTATATATAAAGGTATTTTTAGCTGCCGCGAATTATGATTGCATGAGTGATTGCAGCGCGCGACATGTTATTAGCGGTAAAATCGGGTTCGTCTACTTCAGTCCATGAAATAGTCCATGAAAAGTGTGATCTTGAATTAATTTGCGTGGAACTCACTACCATATCAACAACTAAACTGTGCATTTGCTGTTGCTGTTGCTACAGATCACCGAACTCCAACAGAAATTGGTTTCAACTATTTGATTCGTACCTCGCTTACTTGTCGGCGAGATATGACGATATTCTCATTTATGGATACTTTAATCTACCTAAAATTATTTGGGATTCTCCAGATCAAACTACTGGTGTTGATGAGATTCAATTCACTGAACTCTTGAATGACTATTTTCTGTCGCAAGTAAACCACCAACCAACAAGAGCTAACAGTATCTTAGATCTAGTCATCACTAGTGTGCCAGAGAAAGTACAAATTGATGCCATTCTGCTACCACAGGAAAGCGGAGTTATCACGGACCACAATTGTCTCATCTTCCATGTGAAAGCGACCGTGATAGCACCAGTTAAGTTGAATAGATATGTCTATGACTACCAGAAAGGTGAATTTGCAGAATTTTGACTTTTCCAACATCGTGGAAAGTAATACTGATGTAAACAGAGCCTGCCTGTGGAATGGAAAGAAAGTTATATAGCCGTAGTACGTAACTTTAATCCTTTGAGAAAGATAAAAGGCAAGCGCTCACCACCATGGATAACCGGACATATATTGTATATGATTCGAAAGAAGGAAACGTTACGTAAAAAGCTGAGAAGTTCGTCTTCAACTACGGTTGGCAGTCAAACGTTTGATAAGCGAAAGCCGAGCCAGATATTTTGAGTCGCTGGAACAAGATATTCAGTCAAATCCGAAAAGATTCTGGTCTGCCTTCAAACTCTCCAATAAAGCGAGCAGTGTTCCTCAACAAGTGTCAATACCATCAACTATCCACGACACGGACACTGGTAAACCTGTTCGGAAATTAGTTTCCAGCCCGGTTGAGATTGCTGATCTGAAGCCTTCAACAATCACTTTACATCCATATTCTCCAGTGATACAGTCGAACCTCGCCCACAATTACCACCTACCAGTGGGCCGGAATTTTCTGAAATTTCTCTCTCTCCTTGCGAAGTAGTCGCTGCCCTTCGTTCACTTGATGTTACTAAAGCAATTGGACCTGACGAGATCTCTGCAAGACTTTTGAAAGAAACGGCCGACCAAATTGCACCATCACTAACTTTACTATACAATCAGTCGCTTCACTCAAGCGTGTTTCCAGATGAGTGGAACCTGGCAAACATTGTCCCGGTGATCAAGAAAGAAATCGTATCAAGGAATATGTAGAAACTATCATCCAATATTCCTGCTAACCATCATATCAAAAGTACTTGAACGGTGTGTTCTGGTCAGTCTACTGGATCACCTCTTGCAAATGTTACACCGAGCGCAACATGGTTTTATTCCCGGAAGATCCTGTGTCACCCAATTGGTCGAAGTTCTCAACTACATTGGCTTGTTGCTGGATTCTGGTTTGCAAACTGATGTGATATACCTAGATATGTCTCAAGCCTTTGATAAGGTTCAACATTCTCTCATCATTTCCAGATTGCGGCAATTTCATATCTCCTGTAGTTTGCTGAGCTGGCTCACCTCTTATCTGAATGGCCGAAGACAACGAGTGTCAGTACTTGGTGCAACATCTCAAGCATGAAAGGTAACGTCGGGAGTTCCACAGGGCTCGATCTTAGGGCCAGTACTTTTCATACTATACGTGAACGATCTAGCCAAGGCTGTGTTGTCATCAAAAGTGGCTTGTTTTGCTGATGACACGAAAGTCCTGAAGAGAGTTGAAATTCAACAAGATAGCGTTGATCTTCAAAGTGACGTCGACAACCTCAATTCTTGGGCCGCACTCAATGGGTTGACGTTCAACGATACGAAATGTAAGTGTCAGCGCATCACGAGGAGAAAAACACCTTCAAGTTATCCATACGCCATGAATGGCTCAATACTTGGTGCCGTGAAGCAGGAGAAAGACCTTGGTGTGTGGATTGACAGTGACTTGACCTGGAACAAGCAAGTTGTTGAACAGAGCTCAAAAGCAAACAAACTTTTGGGTTTTATCAAGAGAACATGTAAGGAGATAAGAAACCCCAGAACAAGAAGATGCCTGTTCCTAGCGATTGCACGACCTCATCTCGGCTACGCCACGCAGATTTGGGCTCCTCAGACGATCGATCTGATTAAACGAGCAGAACGAGTTCAGCGCCGTGCATCCAAATTTATTCTAAATCTTCCATTCGATTGTCAGACCAACTACAAGAATCGGATTAAAGCAAGCAAGTTATTACCGCTTAGTTTCTGGCACGAATATTTAGACCTCGTGTTCTTATTCAAGATGATGAATGGTCTGGTGCGTGTTAGCGATGACGTTATTCCAGAAAGGAATGTTGGGAAAACGAGAAGAACAAGAGCCACGAGCAACCCAGAAAGCATCTTGCTCCTTGAAACGAAATGCAGAACGGTGACATTTCAACGCTCGTTCATCAACAGATAGACCAGGATATGGAACATTCTGCCTGATGAACTGAGACATCAATCTTTAAGCTTAGTCAAATTTAAATTTTTATTACTCGATTATTACCGTACTAATTTAAATCTAATCTATGATCACGAAAATCCACGGAGATGGAAATCTGCCTAAAGTGCAACAAGGCTCGAAGTCTGGATAGTCCAATCTCCTGTTGTTTTTAGCGAGTTTGGGATTTGGCTTTCGCCGCCACTGCCGCTATCTCTCGCTGACCTGATGCGCATGTAATTGGTTAGCTCGATAAACTATAATATTTTTCAGTGGTGGTGGTAGTGGCGGTGGCGGTGCAAGTCGAATCTTGTTCTTGCTATGTATTGCATTGCATTGCGTAATATTCAATATTGTTCTGTGCGATGTAGTTTTGTTTTGCGATATGTTGTTTTGTGTTGTATTGTTAAAATTTAGCAATTTTTAAAGGGCCCACAGTAATTGGTGTACACTGTTGTGGTGTCCCCGCCACTTGTTTGTTGTAAGTGGCGAAGTTTAATAAATAAATAAATAATTGAATAAGTAAATAAATAAATAAATTTATAAATTGACATTTGGTGCATTCTACATGCAATTTGGGCTGCTATGGTTTTGTTCAAATGGAAAAGATCACAAGCGAAATTGTTCATTTCATATGCGAAATTTCAGAATTTTGATACATTGAATTTGAGTTTAACATATTCTTTCACATGTGAACGTCAAGTTTTAAGTGAAAAAAATTCAGTTACATTGGAACAGTTAGCAAGGGGAAAAGCATTATCCTATATACGAGATTTTTGTAATCTAACTTTCCTGAGAGATTTTGTTACATGGACCATAAAGGGATCTGCCAACGCCTCAGGAGCATTAGGTCTATCATCAATGTTATGACTGATCAACCATGAAATAAATTTCCGAACTTGAAGATCGTGAAGTATGTCCAAGTTAACAGGATTT
>CACRXK020011982.1:0-15651 GCA_902702795.2 Paramuricea clavata
GTTTCAAACTTTCAACTATCCGTCTTACTATAAAGCCTTTTTACAAAATATATGACATTAATATATAGATTATAGACATGTCTTATTTGGTACTAAAGGTATTTGTACTTTTCTAAGTACTTTTTTATTTGTTATTCTGTTAAACTGGAAGGCAACCTTAATGAAGCTTTCTGTAGAGTGAATCTACTTCAGTAAAGTGAATCTACTTTAATGAAGTTGAATTTTGAATTAGAACAAAATTGATTTAAAATGTGGGGTGTATTTATCATTCAATATCTAAATGAGTATAAATATAAGAACAAATATAAAATATATCATTCAAAGTTAATTTGAAATAATAATCTGCTTAAACCTCAACCACTGTCCACTGATAGACTCAACTCATTAATACCAAAGTAAAATTGTCAGGCAACTATACTGTAGGCAGTATGATATTCTGACAATGTAAGATAAAATATACATGCTTTTTTAGGTTGCCTTGGCCAATTATTCATGAAATTATTTCTAATTTAAGTTTCTAATTGCCTATACTTCAAAAGCATGGTTTCCATGACCAGTTGTGCTGTTTCGACGAGAAACCCCAGGTGACAAAACACAACATTTGAACTGCAACTGGTCAGTGTTTCTTTTTTAATACCCCTGGGACTGGGGTCAGGCTTTTAGCTAGGGTCCTGAAAGAGGCCGTCAAATTTTGGTACAACAATACATCCACAGTAAGGGGGGGGGGGAGAGGGGGGTTCAAAAAAACATTCCTCTGGAAAACCTTGAAATTTTAAGTTACTTCATGTCATTATCTGTTCCAAGCTCATTCGAAATTTTTCAAAACACTTGGCTTTGTGAGTTTGTGCTGCTATGCTTTTTTACTTAACTACGACATTTTCATTCAGCCAGCTACACCTGGTTTCCATATCAGCCGAAATAGTAGTACAACATGATTTTAGAACTGAAAATATGCTGAGTGATTATAACTAGTGAATACTTATGATTTATATGTGGTTTACAGGTATAAACTATTATATACTGACTGTTGAGAAAGATTGCGACTCTATTTCTATGACTGTTATGACCATATGGAAACCAGGCTTTACTCATAGTAATTAACCAACAACAGCGGCGACATTTTTTTGGGACACCCTGTATATATATGCTGGGAATTTGGTGGAAAAGCACCAATGGATATTTTACAACAAGGCCCTGTTCAGTGGCGCCGGCAGGATTTATTTTTGCGGGGGCAAATCATTTGAGTGCCAAAGGCACGAGCCTACTAGGGGGGTTCGGGGGTATGCCCCCCCGAGAAAATTTTGAATTTTGGGTGTCTAAAACCGCATTTCCTGCGTTTTGGAGGCACTTTAAGAGAAACATAAAGGTTTTAATAAATCACTTTTTTAGTAGATCGGAACATAATTGATTTCCATACAATATATGAATCAAATGTATTTTTAATAAAACCAAGAATGGGTCATTCCAGAAAAGATCCATACCCCCCCTACGGAGGAAATCGAAAATAACCCCCTCCCCCCCTTCGGACATCCTTGAATGGTTCATCCTCCCCCCCTCTCACAGGGGGTCCAACTAACAGCTGTGTTATGAATAAAACATATTAATTAAACGTAATATGAATAAAACATCATAACGTAATATTGCACTTACTTGTATAAATCATAAGAGCTTGCATTTTAATACAGTGAATAGCTTCAAAAACTTGCTTCGTTCCAAAGACTTCAAATATGGCGAATAAATTGACAAAACGATAATATTACATGACGTTCCAACGAAAATAACAGATTGCGGGCGCGAGCGGAAAGGCGAGGAAAGAAATAAATAGAAGGGATGAAACAAATATCACGTGACTTTTTAAAATGCTTCTAGACTATCCGTTTAAGCTTTTTGTGGGGTTTTTAAGGCTCAGTCGATGTTCTCTTACATGAACAAGCCTAGTCATTACTAAAAAAGCACTGATCAATCTAATTTATGTGATTTATAACAGCGAGCATTCTTGGCCATTATCGCGAGATGTGTTCCATAAGTAGCCTGTTCTCGTGACGTATGACGAAATAATAATAAAACTAAATAATGTAAAAAAAAACGTTGGTCGCTACATTTAAACATTTCATATTAGCCGGTATAGCTAAACATTGTTTATTTTCATTAATTAAGCGCGTAGGCGTTGTTGGAGTTGGCAGGAGGCGTTTTGGAATTTTCCGAGAGAACAGGCTACTTATGGAACACATCACACGATCGCATTACCGGTGTTTCATCCCTTCTATTAATATATATTACCCTCGCCTTCCGCTCGCGCCCGCAATCCTTTCTGTTATTTTCGTTGGAACGTCATGTAATATTATCGTTTTGTCAATTTATTCGCCATATTTGAAGTCTTTGGAACGAAGCAAGTTTTTGAAGCTATTCACTGTATTAAAATGCAAGCTCTTATGATTTATACAAGTAAGTGCAATATTACGTTATGATGTTTTATTCATATTACGTTTAATTAATATGTTTTATTCATAACACAGCTGTTAGTTGGACCCCCTGTGCCCCTCTCCGGACATCCAAGCCCAAAATTACCCCCCTCCCCTTCGGACATCCACTATTTCTAAATTTTTCTAAAGGCTACCTCGCCGTTTGAAAACGTCACCGAAAATTAGACTACGTTCACACTACGCGCGAGCGAGCTAATGCGGGCAGAATTTACGTGTGTTCATACTACCGCCATTACAGTTTGTTTACAAATTGAATTAGCACTCGTGTAAACCCAAAATATTTCAAATAGACCCAAGAAATTTAACTGAAAAGCATTCAAGTTTACACGTTTGTGTTCACACGAAGCTATCAAGCGCTCCGCCGTTTTCACCTCGCTCCGTTTAGAAACCGTGCTCAAATTGTTACGGCAAAAGTGACGTGAAAGTTTTCAAACGATTTGCTCCAGCGTAAAGTGAATTAGCGATGGCTTATTGTGACTTTTCTACGCTGTTCTCAAATAGCTCTGGCGTGGCGGAACACTTGGCGGCTTCTTGTGACTTGCGAACACAAACACGTGGCAGGTTTTGTCGGATAATTTGCAGAAATTCACTTCGAAATTCGTTCAAGTAAAATTCGGACTGAAATTCGATGTAACTTGCAACTGATTGACAAGCGTTGCTATGTTTACTTACATGTTAATACATTTTGTAGTATTACTGCATTCCTTAACCTCGCCCTTAATATGAAAGCCATTTCTATTTTCTAGATACGCACCTCGCAAGGAAGCTTTATTGACTATATACCAGAACAAACTGTTTTGAGTTCAGTTCACATAGCAGTCTCTTAACTCGAGCAACAGTTTAATAACTATTATTTTTAACACTTGAATAATTCAAACTTATATATATACGAACGAAAACTGCAAACTATATAAATAAAGCGTGTCAATTTTCGACTCATTCTAAACATGCAGGATACGCCGTTACAGCGAGTTAGTTTTTGGTGGCCATGCATGCAAAAGTGGGCCGCTTATTTTGCTTACAAGTTACGTGGACGTATAATTATTGCTGTTACATAAACGTTCCGGTGTTCAAGAGCTGCATATATATAGCCGATAAAAATTGCGTGCTCATAATCGCCGATCACATGGCTTTATCACAGTCTCAAACCTTCAGACCTCTCTCCTCCGCAGAGGCTTTAGTTTTCTTAGGATTTAATATTACGATAAGATACATTTCACTACACTTTACATGGCGGATCATGGAACACGAGCGTAGTTCAGACAAACATATCCACATTCCTCTCCCCCCCTTCGGACATCCTATTAAGACATTTTTCCTCTCCCCCCCCCTTCGGACATCCTAAGACATTTTTCCTCCCTCCCCCTTCGGACAGCAAAAATTTCCTCCGTGGCGGGGGTATGGATCTTTTCTGGAACGACCCAATGAAATGAAGAATTTAATGTTATAATACATATTTAGTACAAGTTCCATCTTCGGGGAGTTGCGTCGGTAAATCTTTCAACGAGTCCTTCGATGTCGAGGCCCCGACAAATGTCAGATTCCACGGACATGAGCATCAGCGATTCTAGTCGATCTTGCCTCATCGTCGACCTCAGGCGATTTTTTATTATTTTCAGCTTGGAAAATGATCTCTCAGCAGATGCTGATGTCAAAGGGAGAGTAAGGGCAATCTTAATAATTTTTGACAAATTGGGGAAGCATTCGGGTTCTTGAAGAAGTTCGCGGTATAAATCAACCAAAGACGGCTTTCGTTCTTTCGTTTCCTTGGCCATTACACGCAACCGTACACTTGACAACCAAATATTTACACACCGCACCCCCCCCCCCCTACGACATCGGATTTGGACAAATCCAAAAACCCACTCTGGAGAATATTGGGGGGGCGGCTGCCCCCCCTCGCCCCCCCTTGCCAGCGCCACTGGCCCTGTTTACATGAGACCGGAACAAAGTCAAACCGGGATCATTTAATTTCGGTCAGAGTATAATTTATAACAGATGTTTACATGAGACCGGGACGAAAATAACTCAGACTGGTCTCAAGTCATTCCGCCTGCTGGACCGAGCCGACTGACTTCAGACTGGCATGACTTCAGACCGGCATGAATTCAGACCGGGATGAATGTAAACACAAATACATTTCAGACCGGTCTCGGCTGTAACCTTGACATTGGAACAACACATGCTATTAAAACAAAAGCCATCTGAAAAAGAAAATTTCCTGTCAAGGGGAATAAATTGAAAATTTTGTGATTTTCGTCCCGGTCTCATGTAAACATGTTGACAATTTCAATTTTCATTCCGGTTTGACTTCGTCCCGGTCTCATGTAAACGGGGCCTTACAAACGTTTATATATAAATGAATGATCAAAATTAATGAGCAATACACTCTGCCTCTGCACTATAAAAACAATATACACTCTGCAACTGAAAGTTTAAAATTCAACTGCAATATAAAAGTAAAATTCACTATACAGAAAGCTAATCATTAATATTGTCTTCCAGTTTAACAGAATAACAAATAAAAACAAGTACTAAAAGTACAAATATATTTATTACATATCTTTAGAACTATTAAATACATGTACTGACTACTTACTGTACATATATACATTTTGTAAAAAGGCTTATTAAGATGGATAATTGAAAGTTTGAAACCTTCTGGTCGATCAAGGTTAAACACAAATGATAAATGAACTACTTACTTCCCTTTAAAAGTTTGCTTGATCATAATCCGCCTCCGTAATTGGAAAGCAAACTAGAAATTGTGTTGTCATACCACTGTGGCGATAAAATATTATTCCCGCATGGACAACTTTGAACGAACAAAACTGACGATATTTTAGAGCGATCTGGATAATTTTCGTTTTAAAAGCATTAATATAACATCTTGTACCCACGGTGTAGCGATCAGCTTGGTAAAACTTCGCAAAGTATCTCAAATTCGGCAAAATTCAGCTTGGTTCACGTTGTTCGCCATACATTTCTATAGTAATTTGTATCGCTCCGTGGTCCCCGGAAGTGATTTTCGCATATATAATTTGGCTTCACTTTTCACACCTAGAGAAGCTATATCCAGTCTACTATTAGATCAGTGGTTACAAGTTACTTCAAGTAAGAAAAAACCCAGTTTTTTTCAACTTAATGATTAGTGGTCGGCAGATTGACGTTAATTATTTGTTAACGTTATGTATAAACCTTACCATGCACTAATGGATCTCTCAGCTGTGTTAAGCATTGAAGCATGCGTTGTCGTAGAAAACCGTGAGGAGAATTTCGAGAACTGAGAGGTGAATTGTAAGTTTTAACCGCAAGAATGTAACGAAAAAAGTAACGTAAACGTTGGCTATAAAAGTAACGCGTTATCGTTTCGTTTTAGGCCAAAATGTAACTCGTTACAGTTACAGTTACCTTATTTTTAAAGGTAACTAGTTACCGTTACAGTTACTCAAAAAGTAACGATTACTTGTAATTTCGCACTTGTAACGAAGTTACTTACAGCACTGCCAAGCAGTTGGGAATAACTGGAACTCCAACAACATTTACTCTGACAACGATTAACGAAGGAACGAAAAGAAATCGAGGAGAAGAAATACGTTTAATAGTTTCAAATCTGAACGGAGATGAAAGTATAGATATCTCACGTGCTTGGACAGTAAATAAGTTACCAGTATCCAAAAGGTGTATTCCCACAACCCAAGACGTGTCCCGTTGGAGTCACCTTGATGGAATAGAATTTCCTGAGTTAAAGAATCAGAATGTGACGTGGATAATCGGGCATTAGATCAACGTCGTGGCCGAAGAAAGGAGCCTTATGCAGTTAGAACTTTGCTGGGTTGGACTCTACTTGGACCAGTTGAAATCGAAACGAGACGAGAGTTTGATGTTATATGTAAACAACGAGTTTGAGTGTTTCATCAGGGGATCCAAACACGAGAAAACTGTATGAAACACGAGCGCGAAGCGCGAGTGTTTTATTGTTTTCGAGTGTTTGGTCCCCTGATGAAACACGAGAAACGAGTTGTTTACACAACATCTCAAACGAAAACATTTCATTGGCTTATATATATTATTATAGTATATTGTTGTGTTTTGACTTGAATTTGTAATTAGGATCTCAGTTATTAGATGAAAACCGTTTTTCATCTAACAACAGTGATGGTATATGATTTTTAGCGTGTTTCCTGCGGTATCCAACCTCAATCATGTGACGAATTAGGGTGAGTTCATTCGCTAATTTGCTCATGAATTATTAATGAGTTTGAGATGTGCATTTCATCAATCGTGGAGATACTGACCTGCAAAAACAAATTGAACGAATGTTCCAAATGGATTTTAATGAGACGCATGCAACTTCGGCAACGGAAATGTCTGTAGAAGACCGGAAGGCTTTATCAATCATGGAAAATTCGGCAAAATTGGTGGACGGTCATTATCAAATTGCTTTACCATGGCGAGATAGTACTCCCAGTTTACCAAACAATAAACAGATGGTGGAGAAAAGATTAATCTCCTTACAATGGCGTTTAAAAAGGAATCCTGTTTTGCGTAAACAATACCGAACGGTTATTAAAGATTACTTAGAAAAGGGATACGCCTCGAAAGTAGCTGATGAAACCACAAACCAACAGCCAAGCACAGGTCAAATTACTACAGCAGAAAGAAGATGGTATCTTCCCCACCATCCAGTAATAAATCCTCAAAAACCAGGAAAGGTCAGAGTTGTTTTTGATTGTGCGGCGAAGTACAGAAACACGAGCTTGAATGGTCAGCTTCTGCAAGATCCAGACCTAACGAACAAATTAATAGGAGTATTGCTCCGTTTCCGCCAAGAACGTATTGCTCTTACATCAGACGTGGAAGCTATGTTTCATCAACTTAGAGTAGATCCAAAGGATTGTAACGCCTTAAGATTTCTGTGGTGGCCAGACGCTGATTTTACGAAACCTCCGGAAGAATATCAAATGCAAGTACATTTATTTGGAGCCACATCTTCCCCAAGCTGTTCGAGTTACGCTTTAAAGAAAACAGCCCACGATCATGAAACTGAATTTGACGAAGAAACAATAAAAACAGTGGATAAGAATTTCTATGTAGACGATTGTCTAAAGTCAGTTTCTACAACCAACAAGGCAGTAAATCTTGCAAACCAGTTGACACGCTCTTAGCAAAAGGAGGGTTCCATCTAACAAAGTGGATGAGTAACAGCCGTGACGTATTAGCCACAATACCACAAGAAGAGAGAGCACCATCAATGGTAGATATCGATTTTGAATCGCTGCCAGTTGAACGAGCGTTGGGAGTTTTATGGGATGTCGAAGCCGATGCATTTCGTTTTCGTATTTCAGAAATGAAGTTCATTAATACAAGAAGAGGGATATTGTCTCTGGTTAGTTCGATGTATGATCCTTTCGGATTTGCATCACCAATTGTGCTGCCAGCGAAGCAAGTTCTTCAATGTCTCTGCCAAACCAAGTATGAATGGGATGAGATCCTACCAGAAATGAGTTGAAATCGTGGCGCAGTTGCCAAGAATCTTTGACGCAGTTAGAAAACGTCGCCATTCCAAGATGCTTCAAACAAGATTTGCCAGACAATATTTGTTGTGCTGAACTTCACAATTTTTCGGACGCGCCTAGAGATGGTTACGGTGCTGTGTCTTATTTGCGACAAGTGAATGAAGAAGGGAAAGTGAATGTTTCACTTCTTGTTGGGAAATCACGAGTAACCCCAATGAAGCCTGTAACAATTCCGCGGTTAGAACTTACTGCAGCTGTGCTAGCTGTTAAACTTAATTGCCAAGTCCAGAAAGAAATTGAAATTCCTATTCAACGTGTAATGTTTTGGACAGATTCAATGGTGGTATTGCAATACATCAATAATGAGTCGAAAAGATTTTAAACCTTTGTTGCAAACAGGTTGGCGGTGATTCATGACCTGTCCAAGCCCTCGATGTGGAGATACGTCGATACAAAATCCAATCCAGCCGATTACGCCTCTCGAGGATTGAAACCCAATGAGGAAATAAAGATTAACGAATGGCTAAATGGTCCGAAATTCCTATGGGAAACGGAGGATAAATGGCCAATTCCACCAGCAGGTCTAAAAGAAATGCCTGATGAGCATTTGGAGTGGAGGAAAACTGCTCGAGTCAATAGAATCGCGACTTCAGAAGAGAACATCGTATTAGATAAGTTGTTGGAATACTACTCATCTTGGTATTCTTTGCAAAAGGGAGTCGCATGGTTGCGACGGTTTGTCCTGTTTTGTTGTACGAAGTTTAAAGAATCAACAAGCGGACCAGAAGAAAACATCAAAGGATATCTGACTGTAAAAGAAATACAAGATGCAACTGAAAAGATCGTGCAATTGGTACAGCGCAAGTATTATCATGAAGAGATTGAAACATTGAAACCAAACGAGTCAGAAAGCTATGAACCGCGCAAGAACAATGCTAAAAGCCTATTGAAGAGGAGTACCTTGAGGAAATTGAACCCAATATTGGTAAATGGAACTTTGCGAGTTGGAGGACGACTGGGAAGGTCATTATTACCCTTTAATGAAAAACACCCTATTATTATGCCTCAACGACACAATGTTACTAAGTTGATTATTCAACATTACCATCAACGCGAAGGTCATATGGGATCAAGACAAGTGCTAGCAGCCATTCGAAAGTCATTCTGGATCATTCATGGGCCCAGTGAAGTACGAAAGCAAATAAAAGGTTGCATGGATTGTAAAAAACGATTTTCCAAGCCAGGTGAGCAAATAATGGCTAATCGTCCAGATGTACGAGTTACTCCAACTAATCCGCCGTTCACATTTGTTGGTGTGGACTATTTTGGCCCAATCATGGTGCGACAGGGTCGAAGCCAAGTGAAACGGTATGGTTGTCTATTCACATGTCTAACTATGAGAGCAGTACATATCGAAATTGCCCACTCTTTGGACGCTGAGTCGTTTCTGTGTGCGTTCAGTAGATTTATAAACAGACGAGGTCAACCGAGTCATGTCTACAACGACAATGGGACACATTTTACGGCGACCTACTCTACGTTAAAGGACGAATTCAAGAAACTTCAAGATAAAGCTTCTCAAATGCGAATTCAAGATCAGCTTCGAAAATCCTACATTCAATGGCACTTCAACCCCCCTGCTGCAAGCCATATGGGCGGAATTTGGGAGAGGGTAATTAGATCGATTCGTAGAATTCTAAAGGCATTGTTACAAGAGCAAGTTGTTAATGATGAAGCACTTTTAACATTTATGGTGGAAACTGAACGGATCCTGAACGATCGTCCACTTATTTGCCAAGAAAACCATCCAGATCGATGACCTGGATCCTCGCACACCTAACAAGCTACTTTTACTTCGTTCAGACCATCCTCTTCCTTTAGGAGTTGTTATAAATGTTGACAAGTACAACCGGCGTTGGAGACAAGCGCAAGAATTGGCCAACGCGTTTTGGAAAAGATGGCTGAGAGATTATCTCCCTCTTCTGCAAGAAAGGCAGAAATGGACAGCAGAGAAACGTAATCTGCAGGTTAATGATTTAGTTTTAGTGGTAGACGAGAGAGTAACACGTGGACAATGGCCGATGGGACTGGTAGAGGAAATCTATCCAGATAAGTATGGCGTTGTGAGACAGGTGTTGGTTCGTGCTTCAAATGGAAAATTAAGGAGAGATACAAGGAAACTGTGTTCGCTCAAAGGAGCTTGCTGATAAGAAGCTATAAGATAATTTAAATATTTAGTATAATAGGTAATATCAAGCTTCATGAATAACCTTGATAGGGGCTGGTGTGTAGGGACCAATTGCCCGAATTGATTGGTTGGTTGTGGAGCATTTGCATAACATTGTTTGGGTCGGAATGTGATTATGTGGGCTCAATTGTATAAGATATATGCGCTGAATTCGGCGAAGTGAACAGTTTAAGACTAAGTTTTGAAGCCTGATAAACGATCAAATATATTTAAAGTAATTCATTATTGACATGGATAAGGACAAAGGACTAACATCGCTGTAAATTAATATTCGTCAACGTGAGGTATGCATGTGTGAACTAGTTGTTTAAGTTTATATGTAGGTTTGTCAAATTGTTACATAGTGTATGTCCTTAAATTTATTTAGAAAACCAGCACGGTTAATAAAAGGTTCAAACAATAAAAGGCTGCGTTATTTTTCATGTTAGCACTAAGCGGATATTATAGGTGCATTGCCAATTCCGTCAGAAAAACTAAACACCATCCCAGACATAACCATAGCTGCGGCCACTGCACTTTTCCCAATAATGTTGCTAAACAAAGGCGAACCAGAATCACTGGCAGATTCAGGTGATGTAATATCAGAAGGCAAGCTTGAATCAAGGTGTACATCTGCGCTACTTAAACCAGATGTAAATTTATCCAGTGCCAGTTTTACCGTGTGCACTTCTTCTGAAAGTGAAAATGAAAGTGATGCAGAGTCTTCATCAGAGAACAACGATCACAATTGGTTGACTTGTGCTGGCGAATTATCATACGTGGTTGAAGATCTCAAGAGGGCATCAGAATTAGTGGATGAAGTAAAAAGTGATACTTGTCCTGCGATAGAAACTTTCTTGACCAATGCTGAGGAACTAACACAACGAATTTGTAAGAATTCCAATAAAATCAGGAAAATGAGCAGCGCTTTGTTGAAGGAAATGGAAGAAAAAAAGAGAGCTGCAGCGCCAAATGACGAAGAAATTGTCGTGTCAGTATCAAGCCATGATCCTGGTGAGAGATACAAAGTAAATTCACTCACTGAAAAGAAGTACATCATAAAATTGGGACCACACCAGCCTAAGTTATCTGTTTTCCCACAGCATGAAGATATCCCCCAACGTCAGCTAGATTAATGCATGGCTCCCATTCAAATATAGCCAAAAATACATTAAATTATATAAAAAAATCAGGTTAGTCTGTATGAATGTGGTCAAAGTTGGTATATGAGGACAATAGGATTTTACTTTTTTTCTATGCCTTTGTTGCCATGGCAACAGTCACGTGACCATTTCAATGGTCTCCGTCCAAATGACCAAAACAAGGCCGCTGCCGCTAGCGGATATTCACTCAGATATCCAATCAGCCCCTGTTCCTACACCGTTCAGAATTTTATATATTTTCGATAATATGCAACTGACACTATGCTCTGGTGTTAATAAGTGCACATTATTTTGAAACGAAGCCATCTCGGAGCAGGGGCTGATTCGTTTCGTAAACTGCGAGGTTTCCACTAAACAAAAGCGTTGTTAATGTACTAAATTGACTAAAAACCGCGGTCAGCGAAGCAAACGAGTTTTCTTCCACGCGATCACTTTAGTATCGCCGCCATCATTATGAGCCCGCGTTGGAAGTTTAGCGGATACACACATAAATATACAAAATTAACATTCCAATGATGTAAGACGATCACGCAACAACAGGAATCTCAAATCTTTACCGCTTCAAAAGCAATAATTTGGCTATCAGAACGAACATTATATAATAACTACAGTGAAACACGCAATTTGATTGGTCAATAGCCGTGCAGGATCAGGCTATCCTGCACGAGGAATTAAAATGCCTTCGCGGAATTTTCGCGGGATTCTCAAAATGTCATTGTTTCACTGTAGTTATTTTATAAAACACTTACCAAATGGTTTTCCAAGCAGGATAGCGTGATCCATGCACTTGGGATGTTGCTCGACTTTCGGAAAGCGTAAAATTACACTCGCCTGCGGCTCGAGTATTTTTACGCTTTCCGAAAGTCTCGCGACATCCCTCGTGCATGGATCACGCAATCCTGCACGAAAAACCATTCGGTATTCCTTTAATATTAGATTTATTACTGCCGACTTAAAACATAGATAATATTTATATTGTAAAGAGGGTGCGAAATTGTGATTAGATTGCTACTAAAGACATATACAACTATAAATATATAGACAAATTAGGGGCATATTGTGGTAACTAATTATATAAATCCTCTATTGCATAATTGTAGGTTATTTATCAAGCCGGAAAAAATATTACATGAGGAATGCACTATAAATCCAAACGAGATCAATAGAACCAAATATTTTCCCATTTCAAACATTCTTTGATATATATAGTTATTTAAAATTTGAATCAGCTTTGCACAACAATATTTCGTGTATTTATTCCAGATGATCTTGATACGCGGAAAAGTACTGGCACTAGTTGTCAAATAGAAATCCATTTTGTGATTAAAACAACTGAATATCTCCTGTAATATACTTTATTTCGATTCCATATTTTTGTCAGAGCTATTGTTCTAATAACCAAACATAATTACAAAATTTCAACTAGTTTCATAAAGAATAACGAAAGATATAATTGACTGAATACATCAAAATGGATTTCTATTCGGACAACCCTTTCTGAGCGCTGATTGGCTAAAATACGAACACGAGATCACCTGGTTAGTGAGACGCAAGTGAATTTACAAACGCTACAACTTTCTATTATCTACTGTTTGACAAGAGCCATTTGACAGTAATCCGCAAGGCGCATAACTCTAATCATAATAATAATAACATATTAAGTCGTTCGGATTTTGGCGCAAAATTTAAAATTGATTTGATATACAGGTACTCTGCAATGTATAAAGTATGGTCCTAAGTTTTAGTTTTGCCCACCCAAAAAAACATTTTGAAAGAAGAAATTTTGAGACTTTATTACGCCCACGAAATGACGAATAGTGTCAAAACACGCGCGCCTCCCGCGTGGTACATAAAGCTCAATACGTGGACGGAGCCATGCATTAATCTAGCTGAGGCCGGTACGAAAACAATGTCGGTTTTCTAGTATATGGTACGCATCATTTCCACATCTCGAGTACAGTATTTCAAAAGATGCGGCATTTTGCTACGTATGTTCATTATTTCCATCCGGACCTGGCAGGGAGCATGCCGATACAGCATGGTCTATAGATGGTATGCGACAATAGCCGAATTCATATTAGAGACGGGAAACTCGTCTTAGACGGGAAACTCGTCTAATATGAATCCGGGGGCAGACGAGTTTCCCGTCCGAACTTACCCGTCTAACTTACCCGTCTAAACAGACGGGAAAGTTAGACGGGAATCTGATCTAGACGGGAAACTCATCTTAAATTCGAATTTATCCGTCCCTAAATTCATATTCAGACGGGTTTTCACAGACGAGTTTCCCGTCTAAGACGAGTTTCCCGTCCCTAATATGAATTCGGCTATTGGCACAAAATGACCAGTCGAGGAACTAAGAAGAAAGGAAAACTTGCTGACCATTTTGGATCGAAAAGCCATAAGGCCGCATTAGCGGATTTCTATGCTTTTAGTCAAGAGTCGTTAAATGTAGACTTACTCCTTGATAAAGAAAAACGTTCCAACATTATTCAAGCGGAAAAGGACAAGTTGACAAACAAAGACGCTGTGTTTATTCTGCTTGACGTTGTACGCACTCTGGCCCGACAAGGGATAGCTTTCAGAGGTAGATCAACGAATTCAACGCACAAGCAGGATGAAGAAGATGGCAATTTTAACCAGATTGTCGAACTTCTATCTAGGCATTGTCCAAGCCTCAATAGATGGCTCAATGAGGTTCGTTTGCGACCATATCATGTTACATACATGAGCCACGACTCGCAAAACGAAATGATTGATATTTTGGCAGAGAATATTCGGGACAAGGTGAAAGAAGAAGTAAGCGATTCAAAGATGTTTTCCGTTATGGCGGATACTACCCCTGACACTTCAAACAAGGATCGCCTTGCTGTTGATGTCCGATATGTTAAGGAGGATAGTCCATCTTTTGCAGTTAAAGAACGACTTATTGAAGTTAAAGAAAGGACCGATAAAACAGGCGATGGACAAGCCAGTGATATCCTTACGTCATTAGAAGATAGTGGTTTGAAGTCCTCTGAACTGGTTTTCCAGTCCTATGATTTCGCTTCAAATATGTCTGGAATACACAATGGTGCGCAGGCAGAAATTGAAAAGAAATTGGATAGAAAAGTTCCATACATTCCTTGCCAGGCTCATAGATGGAATACTTTGGTTGAGCACGGATGTGAAAGTAGACATATCATCCAGGAACTGTTCAACATCCTACAGGAGCTCTATGTTTTTTTCTTAGGAAGCACAAAGCGTCACGCTGTCATAGCTAAGCACCTGGAACAAGTTGAAAACTGTCTTCAGCTAAGAAATCTCGGACAAGGTGGATGGCAAGGGCAGAATCCATCAAAGCTGTGTGGACATCTCTTGAAGCTATAGTTAAAGCCTTAGAGGAAGCTTTCGCAGCACCAAAATTGGATGCAAAAGTCAAAGCAACAATTTCTGGGTTGCTGAAGAACGTAAAAAGCTTTGATTTTACTGTCTCCTTAATGTTTGTGAAGAACATTATGTTCAAGACTAAGATCTTAAGCGAAATCCTCCAGCAAGAAGAACTTAACATTGTAAATGCTTTAGAGCTGACGAAAGCCACTCTAACATCTTTGGAAAGAATCAATAACGAAGAAACAGAGATGAATGATATGATAGAAGCAGCTGTGTTGTATGCGAAGACGTCATTCCAAATTGATGCCAAAGAAGAATTTACAAGAAGTCACCGCGTAAGGCGTATACCGAGGCGATACGACGAAAATCCCCAAGAAACCACAGCTTTCACCTTTTATCAATATTATAGAAAGGAGTTCAAGTGCGTTTTGGATGTCCTTATCTCGCAATTTAGGGACAAGATGCAGCCGACATTGGATGTTATCGCCCCTATAGCCCACGCTCTGCAGGTTCCTTTGCACGAGCCATCGCCTGAAATCATACAGAAACTCGCAGAAATGTTCCCCAATGATGTGGATGCTGACGTGTTAGAAGCTGAACTTGAAGTTTTCAAAAACATAGTCGACCACAAGGAAGAATTAAAGAACGGAAGCATGGACAACATCGTCCAATTTGCTTATGAGCAGAGAAAAACACTGCCATTAAGATGCAAGGCATATCAGTTAATGCTAACAGCTCCAATTTCAGTCGCTAAAGATGAGAGAACTTTCAGTCATCTGAAATTCGTGAAGAGTGTTTACCGCTCAACAATGGGGGACAAGAGGTTAGATAATTTGATGCTGTTAAATTGTGAAAAGGACCTGACAGATGGTTTAGACATGTACCAA
>CACRXK020011983.1:0-15650 GCA_902702795.2 Paramuricea clavata
GTATTTGTACAACATAATATAACAGTTTTCAAAGCGTCGACGTTGTGATACGAATGCCATCGCTCATTTACAGTGGATTTACCGAGGGTGCTAACAGTCTGACCTCAGCTACATACAGTGTAGTTTTCCTCATTGGGCCTAAAAAACCTGTGCTCGCTGTGGTTCCGGTTTCATATCGCGAAAAAATTAGGGGAGGTAGGTGGGAAAATGGTTTTGGCGTTTTTTTGCTGGGCAAATTTCTGTAGAGTCCCGACATCAATATTAACTAGAGATGCGTAGTTCTTACGGACGATTTTAGGCAATTTGGTTCAATAATTATTGTGACTACAGACGCCATTTTGGCTCGCTGTACGAGCAGCCCGCAACCACCCGGAGAAAATATGGTTGCACGGTCAATCGTGTTGAACAAAATAATAGGGTCGGCAGAAAAAAATAGGGTTGGTCGGGAACCGGAACCACAGGTATTTTTTTAGGTCTTGGTATAGCATTGACAATTAAGCCCAGGTCACACCACACCACACAACGATAACGATACGATAACTTGTAAACACGCGATGATTGGAAAAAAAATTATGTTGGTGTCCACACTACAACGAAAACGATAAAATTATCGGCGTTTGACGATAACGATTTTAAAATCGCTCACCCGAGCGATTTTTTTTCAGTCGGACGATGACGATAAATTTTTTGATCAAGCGCAAAGATAACCTTTTGGCTTTTTTCATCCCAATATGTCGGATGCGTGGAATTTACATGCATGTACAGCTAAAGTTCTTCACGGTTTTGAATACTTTGGCAGGTTTGCTAGTTATTGCTAGAAGGAAAACGTAAGTACGCGAATAGTAAATTTCCGCGTACCTACGTGGTACTTGGCTAAAAACAAAGAAGTACCAGACCATAAATTTGGCGTACCGGTACGTTGGTACGCGAATTATCGCACCCTGATTAAGTGCGTCTCGAAAACAGAGTTAATTACCCACCTTCCTAACAATCCTCTCCTAATATATATATAGATGTGTATACGCATGGCCAGCTGGTAGCACCATGCAGGACTAGTTAAATTTCTAAGAAGTAGATTGCTCGGGACGGATACAACCATTACACTTTTTGGGTTTGACTAATGTGATTGGTAAGTAAACATGTGTCTTTTTGTTTCAGGGGCTTGCTTGTTTGAGAAGGGGCTTAATAATTTTCTTTCTTTAGAAGCGGGGGAGGTGTTTATTGATAAGGGTAAAGGCTTGTAATAGAGGATTTACAGTATTCATGGACATGATGGATATTTAGAATAGAAGCTTTATTTATTTTTATACAGGAGTCACAGTCAGTAAAATACTGTTCTCCCAAGTGAACCTATCCAGTCCTTAAGGAACAATATCTATAGTCCTTTGTCTTTAAGGAACAATGTCTAGTCCTTTGTTTATAGTTCCTTCATTTCTCATCTCTACTTTTATTTCGCTTTGTTCTACTTCCTCTCCTCTCTCAGCACTGGTACTGAAGGAAACAGTCGGTATATTATTGATGGTGGAAGAACTTGACTGTTCAGCTCCATTACGTCGCTTCTTGATCTTCAAGATTTTAGTAAAAGCATTTCGAAATCTAGGGGACTGTAAAGCATAACACCAGAAATTAACGGATGAATTCATCAGCACGAAAAGGAACTGCAAGTCACGGAACCAATGAAGCTCTGTGCAGCTACAGGATTCACAGAAATTCATGATATAGATCAACAAAGTTGAAGGGCCATAACAACATAACATGGCGATGAGAACAATAATAAACATTTTAGTCACTTTCAGTTCCATTTCACGTGCGCTTGTGACGATAGAGTTGGGGGTATTTGCTGGAACCGTTGAGAAGGTGTGACCTTGGGATGGTTCTGATGTACTTGGAGAGATGGTGTAGGAAGCTTCTCTGACATTAACATTATTGGATATATTTTGGGATCTTTCTTGAACTTTTCGCAACATGAGGGTGTATGTTAGACACGTGATTGCAATGGCTACTGCAACAGCGGTGTTAGCGAATATGAATGCGTATGTAATGTACCCAACTTCAAAATATATATTCGGCAAACTCAAAGATATCAACCAAACTCCAGTGATGGTTAATATGATTCGTCTGTTGGTCACATTAGTACGATATGTGGTCGGTTTTCTTACAGCGAGGTATCGTTCAAGAGCCAAACTTGAAAGACTTAGAACAGAGGCCGTACACGAGATGAAATAACTCAAGTGAATTGCTCTGATTTCGGAAACAGATAATTTCTCCTTCAGGCCTTCTTTCATATGAATATACACTGAGATAGGGCTAGTCATCGTGCCAACAATTAAATCGGCTGCTGCCAAATTTACAACCAACCAATTAAATGGAGTTCGGAGATTCTTGTTTGGATCTAAGACAACAGCTAGAATTATGAGAATATTTCCAGGAATACTTGTGAGAGTGAAGACCATGGAAAGACTGGTTGTTATGAATGATAACTCAGTTGGAGCTCCAGTAGTCAGACATCGTTTTTCAAATACACCTTCAACCGACATTTTCAACGCTATAAATAGAAACAAAGAGAACGATATGAGCTTGTGTTTTAAATCTAAGTCTTATCTTATTCTGTGTAAAGAGAAGCTCTGAATACGCTCACACTACTTATAACCTTAACCTTACTTTTGAGTCGCAGCATTATTTATTTATTATTAATCGAATATTTAAACAGGATAAATCACTTCATTTCACTTCAGTTCAATTAAGAACTGTTATCAATGTTTGCATATCAAGTTTTTTACATTATGCTTCATTTAGTTCGATGATTTTAATTTCGACTTTGAGTTCGACAATGAGTTCGACACCAATGTTAAGTTGGACAAAACAGTCGTGCCTGTTCGCCAGGGCGCAACTTCGATTCAAACACCAAACTTATCATGAGCCGAATGCATTTGGCGAAGAAAAACCCTATCCTAAACCATTCTACCCCCTGCATCCAACAATAGTTAAGTTCGGCTTAATTAAGTTCGACTTGAATCAACCCTTTGAATTATGCCGCGATCTTTAATATAACCCCGTTTATTATATGACAAGGCGGTTCATCTGCAAAATTCAGTGTGGATTCAGCATTTTGATTGGTTCCTGAGCGGACGTTAAGTACTATTTAAGCACGCGTAGGAGTGTTTTATCAGATATAAAACGCGAGGCGCAGCCCAGCGTTTTATATCTGATAAAACACGACTACAAGTGCTTTAAAGTGGCTTAAAAAACGACCCATCTTCTGATGAGTAAATTAGGGAAGTAATTTTTAAAATAAACTTTTTCTAAACCGATAAAATCAAAGCTAAAGTTTATGTAAATTAACATGATTTTTTATCACATATAAAGATACGACACGCTTATGATTTTTCTTTGTGTTTTGCTCCTGAATAATATATTAATGCGTTTTTAACGTGCAATAGTAATACGGACCGCTATGAGGTGTTCTACTTTGTCTTTGTGTTAAAACCTTGTTTATTACATGTCTAAAAATGGTTTTTAGAACACTTGAAATGCTGGGGAGACAGAGTGCATGATATATGGCTTACTTGCTGCCATTGTCATTGAATGGCTTTTTCGGCAAACTAAAATTCCACTGAAAGCTGCTCTGCGACCTTTATTATATTATTAAAATCAGAAAGTCTGTTGTTATCGTTTTACTGTATCTTATAGTCAAAAATTGTTTACAGGAATTTAAACTGAGTTCTCTTTTTTCAAATTAAATGTTGAAACAGTGTTGTAAACAACTTAATAATAGTTGACCTGCACGGAATGATGTAATTAATTTTTATAGCTATTGTAAAATATAGCGCACTGAATTATTTGCATACAGTTTTAAATTATCATGTAAAATGTAGCTACGCGGTAAAGCAAAAAGAGGCGTAATGGATAAAGGCATGGTCATTGTGAATCTATATGCTTAACATAAATGCAATTTGTAACGTGCATGCTCTTCTTCATTTATATACCAATTATAAATGCTGCTTTTGACGAGTCCGTGGAAGAGAGCAGCCCGATTGAACGTCCTCCTGAACACATTAGGGCATCTTTTCCAATTATTTTATCAGTTAATTGCTTTGGCAGCAACCTGCACGCACAGTTCCTTACCACGAGAACGACCCTACAATTTTACTCGCGGGACCCGTGGCATATATACTAACGGCGCGGGGCCCCTTTACGCACCCCCAACGACATTTTAAACACTGAATTCAGAAAGATTCAAAAATCCTTTTGTATTTCATGAATTGAAAAGTTTCCCGTGTATAGTTTGAATATTATCGGCATTACCATTCGACTTGGATGATTAATGCCTTTGCCAATTTTATCAGCATTACCATTCAACTTGGTGGTTATGTTTTGAATATTATCAGCATAACTATTCAACTTGGATGGTTAAGTTTTGAATATTATCAGCATAACCATTCAACTTGGATGGTTATGCCTTTAAATATTATCAGCATAACCATTCAACTAGGATGGTTATGCCTTTAAATATTATCAGCATAACCATTCAACTAGGATGGTTATGCCTTTAAATATTATCCGCATAACCATTCAACTTGAGTTGTAGTGCCTTCAAATGTCATTGACATTACCATTCAACCTAATTCAAAAAGTTGATCATAACCATGGTTCAAGTTAGTAACCATGGTTCTAATAGAAAAGAGTATAAGCGCGGGGCTTGTGGCATATGCCACTTCTGCCATATGGTTAATCCGGCACTGCTTTCGAGGAGTTCTAGACTGTAGCGGTTTCACTACAACCTAACCGAATAACTAAACCATGGCATGGCAGGCAAGGGAGTTAACTATATTATTCCAGTTGATCATAACAAGTTGTTTTGCAGATCTAGCACGCACTGTCGCCACAAGGCAGTTTGGGAACTGCATGCATGCATGGTCGACAAAATCGATCGGTCAAAATAACTAATTCGCCTTTTCGACTCTAAAGACACGTGTTGCAACACGTGACCAAAAATGTAAACAAATACCACGAGTTCGGACAAGCTTAAATTGTTCGAACATACAACAGAGTATATTCAACATGGTCACTACGAAAAGATGTGCGTGGGGTACGAGTACTAAATGACTCACGTTACCCACAACGAATGATTAAGAATTCAAATGGTGACCTAGTAACGTTTTTCATTTTCCTGGGCCAAAAAAGAACGCCGAAAAGCGAATATATGAGGTGGATTGTGCATGTCGGCGCGGTGATAATTTTTAATATAACTGCACAAAGTTCAAAGACAAAGGACAGTTTATACATCTGCAAATGTTGTCGCCGATCAATGGTTGCTGATCAAATCCTTATCGAGTGTCAATTACAAAACTCAAGGCAGGAGTAACCAACGACTTGTTATTGTTGTGCTAATAATATACATGAAAAAATTTCTCAATTCTGATTGGTTAAGAGCAGTGCAATGTTTTCGAAATACAGTGCCAAAAAATGAAATACAGTGACTTTGCATTTCTACTATACATTTTCACTGACTATGCATTTCTAGCAGAAAATAATATACAAAAACATTTACAAGTAACAAAAATGGCTGGCGTTTTTAGTAGATTTTCTACTAAAATTATTTATATTAAAGGTAGGGTATTCGACAACTATTTATATTTTCATGCTTCTACAGCATATAATTAAATAAATGATCAAGATACAACAATCAGGCTTTGCAAGAACATAAAATGAAATAAAAACCTAATTAAAGTGTTGATTTCGCATGTGACCTACACACGTATGTGACCGCATAATTATTTCATGCCTACAATTTGGAAAAACATACACTCGAGAGTTTTTCAAAGATTTCGAATTGCACTCGTCCTTCGGACTTGTGCAATTTTGATCGTCTTTGAAAAACTCACTCGTGCATGTTTTTCCCAAATTGCCCACGAAACCATACCATGTCTATTACCTATAGTACCGCAAATAGTCTGCCTTTTATTTTAAGTTTCACTTAGGTCGCTTTGGGTATTAAATTTTAAGTTGCTTTTAAGTCGTTGTTAGCATATATATTTACTGATCCAACCAATCACAACTTGGACTTTTACATGAATACATCTGCATAAGGGAGCCTCAAATATAATATAATTTGTTATTTTTAATTCGTTGCATAATATCTTGACTGCGAACCCAGACGACATTTCCCACGTTTATTCTACGCCCTGAAAGTAACAACGAAGAATGAGCGTGGGAAATGACGCCTGGTTTCACAGGCTACACAATATCTGCCATCTGCCGATCTGATCTGGTGCGATTAATCGTGTACGATTCGTTTTCTGGCGTACGTCTTTGAGTAAACACGCGTAAAGCCTGGTTCACACTGCATGGTGGTAATTCGTCGGCGATCTATTGTATTCTTTTCCTACAGACAAACCATTTTACACACCAATGACCACAGACAAAGAAAATCCTGGTTCACACTGGTCGTAAGAATCCGGGATTTCAAGAATCGGGGATTTCCATTGACTGTGATCATTGGTGTGTAAAATGCTTTGTCTGTCGGAAAAGAATACAATAGATCGCCGATGAATTACGACCAGTGTGAACCAGGCTTAAGCTGGCTACATTTGAAATTTCTTTTTAACGAAACGGCAATGAATTATGGCGCCAGCACGTACTCATTCTAATATGCCAGAATACGAATCGTACACGATTAATCATAGCGTAGCGTGTAAACGTAGCTTACCATACAGGCTGCAGACGCGATTTGGCAACGCGACGCGAATTTTCAATTTTCAATGACATCTAACTTCAATATTTTTCTATGTATTTCAAATATTCGGAATCACTTAAGCAATTTTAGCTATTTGGTCTGCATATCTTGTAAAATTTTTATCCGTCGACGTTGTCGCTTTTATTTGTTTTGAAAAACTGAAAATTCGTGTCGCGTTGTCGAATCGCGTTCCGCGGTCTGTATGGACCTTTACTCAGCAAAACTATTTCTAAAAACACTTATTCTCTCGGCAACGCTCCGCCCTTCAAAGAGGCCTAGGAATGTATATGGAGCTCACTGATACAGGGTCATCTGCAAGAACTTTTGTCATTCGGCATATAGGCTAAGTTAAGATGGCAGAGTTGACGTCCAATTTCCAATCAATAGACAATACGGCTATGAAGGTAAACGTAAAAGTTTTAATACCATTTTCCCCAGCTAATTTCGTAAAACCATAGTATTATTCTTTAAATCGAAGTCAACATACCGGCGAAATTTCGGCACACTCCTTGCAGACAAAAACACTAGAAAGGGACTGAACTGACGTCCAATACTCGGTAGTTTCAACTGTCTTTGGCGTTACTTTTTGCACTCGAGTTCTCGCTCCAGATATATGTGGAGCTCAGTGCCCTACTAGAGTACACCTGCTTAACAAAATGAACAGCTGAAACAACTGCAATCAAGACTACATTGTTGCAGGAGGTTTTCTGGGTAAACAATGATTTCAGGTCAATTTTGTTTTATGTTCAACATAGTCTGTTTTGTAAAGAAGCTTATTCTTGCAATCCTGGTTCCCAGTTTTCCATAATGTATTAGGAGAGAAAAAGACATGAACTACAATATGAGCACCTGCAATATATCTCGTAAACCAAAGTCTATGAAGTCTACTAGGTCTACACGTGGTCTACATGACCTTTTATACCAAGAATATACAAGCGATCACGTGACGAAAATAAGCCAATCAGATGGAACGTATAAACCAAAATGTGCATCACATTACAGAATATATTAATACTTAATATACAGAAAAACTACAACAAATATAAAGAAATATATATGAATTAAAAGTACTGTCAATGTCTGTTTTGGACAAGCAAAGACAGTTATTAAGACAGTTAAACATAGGACTCTATCTGTCTTTGAGACTGAACCCTGGGTATGAGGTTGAAGCAGACATTGGCTTGTAATGTTGAACTTGCATCCCTACAAAAGCTTTATTATTGTTATTATTACTGGTACAGACCATTCAAGATTACAGTATACTGAAAATTGTAATGTTTGACTGATTAAATCACTTTTCTCTTCTATTTAAAAACTCCACATGGTATATTTGCAAGCAAATTAGAAAAGCATCCATTTTAAATTTTCTAATTATCTTTCTTGTTTTGTGAAATACATAAAATAACCAAGTAATGTAATATATTTATTATATACCGTAGTAGAGAATGAGATACTGAAAAATAAACAGTGAGATATTTTCCATATCTTAAGATATCAATCACATGACTTTTTCCAATTTGCTTTTGAGTGTGAAATTTCACAATTTTTTGCTTGGGACTATATAATATTAAAACAGAACATTACACGGTGGCTTGAAGATATGACTTTTATCGATCTTCTCGTGTTAAAAACAATATTTTACATATAGATATATATATAGAGGATATTACACAGTGGATATATATCCTCGTTATAGTCATTATACCTTTTTATGCCTGAGGAAGTTCTTGTTTTATTTTATTTTTTTAAAACACCATTCATATACATACATACATACATATATCTATTTATTGTCATCTAAACCTGCTAGGGTCTTGTGCAACAGACTAATCACTAGATGCATTATGATAAAGAACCATATCAGAAATTTCAGTTTTCATCTTTGAACCAATAAGTTTATGACACACACATGATTTATGCTGATTTGTTTCAATAAACTGTCCTTTGTTGAAAAACACTTTTCCATCTTTGACTAATATATTGTGAGCTATGCAAAACTCTGCTGCAAGCTCACAGGAGTCAAAATAAAAATTCTCAGCTAACAATGGTAATGGGTAACTCAAATTTTTACTGCTGAATGCAGTATTCATTATTGATAATCCTTGGCACCTTATTGGTTGAATATTACAAAATAATGCACAACTTTCCAAATATGGTAACTTGGATGCTGCTCGAAATACTCCAATGAAGTTACCATTCAGATTTAATTTTATGAGATGAATTGCAAGCTGAATCTCCTTGCATTTTCTAAGGTGGTTGTCAAGTTTCAGTATATGATGGTAGACGTTTGGAATAAGAATGTTTAGCATCAAGTCACAAGCTTGGAATGATGCCTGATTCCTGAAGGATTTGTTGTGAAGTCGATACAAATCAAGTAGTTTTTTGAGACATTCTTTTGTGTGAGAGAAATGTAACACTGGGTCATAATTCTCCAGAGGTTCTTGGCTTAATTTTACAGCCATTACCAAGTAATACCTAGTTGCTTTCTCCAAGATATCAACGGCTTCAAAATTTTGAATATTTTGTGCAGTTAGATCTTGTCTTATAGACCTAATTCTGTCAGAAATGAATTCACATTTATAATACCAAGGACTTGGTTTATTGAGGACATCTGTCAAAAGGTAATTTATGGTTTTTACCAAGACTGGTGCTGGGCGAAGATCTCGAGCATCGAGTTGTTTACCAGCTGCAGGCCTTCCGTATTCTTTTACGACAATATCGACAGACTGTTTCACGTCACTGTGTTTCACGTTTTGAACTCTTTCAAAAGGATGCAGTCTTCTTTGTTTCTCACGTAGGTTTCGCTCACGTTGAGGACACATTTCCATACATAAGCCTTGCAAAAAATTAGGCATTTTTTTCACAAGTGGCTGAATCACTGGATTCAATCTTGAAATTCGGATTCCGCGTTTGCCGCCATATTTGTTTCGCTCTGTCTCTCCACAGCAAACCCTAGAAATTTAATTTCAAAAAGCTGGAGACGACCAGATTGAACATAATGATTTTTGAGACGTTCTCTGGTTTCTCTGGTTGGAATTATGGAAATATTTATTTATTACGAGCTTTCGGCTGCCAGACTGCAGCCCCCAAAGTTATAAAATACAATGATTACAGACGACTACGGTTTACAATTACAGAGTAGGCTGCGGTTAACAATTACAGTGACAAACAAATAACTTGAAGTGATAGTTCCGCCAATATATTACTAAGCCCCGTTTACACTACGCTCAATTTTTGGTATACCACTTTTTTACCTAAATAGGTAGTCCAAGAACCAAAAAAGTGGCACGGGTACCAATTTTATCCGTGCCGTACCAAAAATTGAGCGTAGTGTAAACGGAGCTTTAATATGTCTATGAACTCTAATAATTGTTCTGTTTCTTCAATAAAAAACGGTATTGTTCTGGTATTGTTTACAATTATTGTCACCATTAAGGTGGCTCCCTACAGTTATTCTTGTTTAAGCAATAATTCCGTAAAACAGGCTTATTCGTGCAGAACGCGAATTCTTTTCGACTTGGTGGCAATATTGGTCACCTAAGGAATATTCTGAAATAGATTTTGACGATGTCAATGTTCCCATGGCAACATGACGACAGCATAAAGCCTTCCAATTTAACCCATAAATGTGCCGCTATCTCAAAAACGATGTCGGTGACCTATCTTTTTTATTTCATATATCAATAAGGAATGATGCTCTGCAACTGTGGTGAAAGTTTAAAAAAATTCTGTAGTGTGTGATTTTTTTAAAAGCGAAAAATTTATTGCGAAATTTCCACACTACAGATTTCTTTAAAATTTGAAATTTATAAAATTTACCGCAGAATAAACTCGTGGTCAAAATTTGAAGATAGGTCACCGATGAAACTAATGAGTAAAATGCAAATAAAGTTAGAAAATAGCCTCGTGTAACTCGAGAAATTCCCCTATTGAAAAGCGTCGCTGACTAGTAAAAGATTATACGCGGGCGCAGAACGAGTTTTCATTCAGCAAAATCGAGCCGCAATGTTGTTTTTACTGTTTTGTTTTTGTCAACTTTTGGATTTATTTGAGTGCTATGGACAGCCAAGGATTATTGTGAAGGATTAAATCGATGAAAACAAGGTTGAAGCTAATTGAATGCTGCCGATTACTCAATCTATGAGCTGTAACAGCCTATTAACAGGTGGACGTGTTTTTTTGTTTCATGTTTGGTTTTGTACTTTTTGCTAAAAATGAACAATTAGGCTATGAAACTGAAATATTTTTCTGTTTACATATAATCACTTTAATCTTGTAGAAACACGACTAAAAACGTGAACGTTTTCTTGAGAAGTAAACAACTTTGTAAACGTTTGTATGCAATTTTGCAAATGTTTTAATACAGTTGAGTCAGCGGACAGTGTATAAAAAAATTTAAAAATATTGTTTCGTAGCTATTTTTTGGTCTACTGATACTCGTATCATATGTAGAAGTGCTGTATAGACTCGCAAGTGATTTGGCACTCAAAACGAAGTATTATTCAACGCTTTTTTCCATTGTCAATTTTTGTTTTGTTTTGATCATGCAGTTGCGTGGGATAGTTCACGTACTTGTCCCGCGAACATCCCGCACGGAACTGTAGGGAGCCTCCTTAACTGTGAGCGCGGTGTGCCAGGATTCCATTTTAACTCATTAACGCCCAATGCGCCCGTATGCGCCCTGAGGGAGCTTTAGATTTGACTACGAGTACGACTACGAGTACGAGATTCGTCAAGCTAAACGCATGCTGTATGCTTACGCCATCCCGTACTGACGCTAAAAAGTCGTAGCCGTCGCCCATCTGAGTACGAAATTGTGGAGAAACCTCGTAGTCCTCACGACGACTTTTCAAAAAAACAAAGAAAGTTGGCTTTTTTTTGTTTTCCAAAAATAATTTGTAGCATTTATATAGCGTTTATCCGGCGCAAATAATATATTAGTACTAAATATCTGGCCTGTTTTTGATTTTATGACTTATTTGCAAGTTTTGTAGGGGATTTTAGTCAGAAGGAGATTTAGTTTATGAAACTTTTTCTCTCGTTGTTGATTTACTGTTATAAAAGCAACATTTGAATGGAAACGAGAACGACTACGGTGACTTCCTCGCACGCGTCAAATCTCGTACTCGTAGTCGTACTCGTAGTCAAATCTAAAGCTCCCTATTATGCGCCCGAATGCGCCCTGGCACGACACCTTAACTTGCGGGCATGATATTTGAGCACGTGTTTATCGGGTTGCCTAGCAACGAATACGAAAATAGAACGTGAAATTCGAGCTTTTCAACGGTGTATCATGCAAGAAAATCGGTCAGAAACTCGCAAAGTTTTTCAAGTTTAAAATCTTAGTTTTCCAAAAATAATGAATAATGGCGATTCTGTTACAAAAGAAGATTTTACAGCAAGTTTTAAAAGCAAGAAAAGAAGAGGTTTCTGAATCAACTACAACGAAAATTTGGCATGAAAGGAAAGCGAATGTATTGACGTTTTGGGGCCAAGTTTTTCTGTGAACCATGCGCGAGATTTTCAGCCAAAAAGATGAGGATTTCTCCAAACTTTATTAAAAATAGAAGTCGGAAATCACAAGAAAGATGAACACGGAACACAAGTGAGCAGATACGATTTTTAAAAGGGTATTTTTGAGTAGAAATATGCGATCAAACACTCACAAAATTCGACTGCATTAATGTTGGTTGAATCTAGTTTAAAGTTATCTTTTTAGACGAACTGTTTATGCAAATTTGGGCACAATTTCGACTGTTTTCGTAACCCCATTGTTGGTCTTCTTGTTCAAGTTGTTATTTTAGCTAAAGTATGTTTCAAACGACACCAGATTAAATTACTGTGTGCGTACGTGCCCTATTTGGCAAGAATACTTCGAGTATTAAATTACACTAAGTAAGTAGGGTACTCCAAAATCACTGTTATATCTATTTTCATCAATTTAGTCTTAAAATGACAACTCGTTTCAGACATATTGTGGTTTGAAATAAGTGTATTGAATTAATACGCTTGCTTGCCGCGTGCGAATTCTCAAAAAGTCCGCACTTGAGTTCTAAAGCTTTTAAAATGCTTTTTGTATTGGGTTTTATATCCCCATAAAACTTTAAATCGATAAGGCAGATAGTAATGTTGCTCCAACCTCATTTTCTAGTAACTACATGTTGAATCAGAAGGAAAAGTTATCAAAATTTGGTCGCGACGGTTGTTTGCCGTTGTTGTCGCTTCTCTCTGAAATGGCTTCCTTTGCGGGAAGCCATGAAACTGAAGTCCCAACAAAAACATAATTTAGCCGTCCTTTCGGGCCCATTGCTCGCTTATTTATCATGAAATCGTTTCACTAGAACATTTTTAATAATGTCTATGGGAAACTTTGTAATTTTCTGAACTAAAGGTTTATGGTTTTGAGGTGTTTATTTTATAAAATAGCACGCGCGACAAAATGGCACTAATGTGGTTTCTCATGTCTGACAAACAACCGAAGATGAAAGTCCTTATTTCACCCTTTTATAGCTATGTTGAATACCTGACTATTTGGTTATCTTTTTCATTTGAGCATACAGATAACATTTCTACACAATTAGTCCTAATGAAAGCTTATTTCAAACTAAAAAAAAGCGATTGTTTTTCAGAGCCAGACTTCAAAAGAGAACGCGTGTCTGACATTTTATAGCAGCCAACATTGGCGCGCAAAATAATTTTGGCTAAAAACCGTTTCTTTCCAAACAGAAACATGCATACCTAATTTTAGTGTGCAGTGATAACCAATTTGTGCAGTGATAAAAGTAAAATGTGCAGTGATAAAATGTAAAATGTGCAGTGATAAAATTTGCTTTGATAAGTTGCTAATTAACACAAGAGAATGATTTAATTGAAATTGAAATGATGACTGCCAAATTATCGAATTAAATAATAGTATATGTTTTTTGTACGAAAATCATGAGATTCAGGCAATTTTTAGTTAATATCTGGCTTTTGGTATGTCCGGAAAAAATTTTTGACCCTTAAAATGGTACACTGACCAAAATTTTTTTGGCGACGGGGGGGTGGGGGGGGGGTTAGGTCGCCAAAAATTTCCGAATATTCGGAAATTTTCTTAGTCACTCGGAAATTTTTGGCATAAAATGTGCAGTGATAAAAAATTCTTAAAATTAGGTATGGAAACATGAGAAAATTGAGCTAAAAGGCTTACCTGATGTATGTTTAAAATGTTTTTCTCTTTATGGTGTTTTTCAGTGCTTTGAGTAGAGAAGTGAATAACTTTTGGTTTTGTCACCGCAATTTGCCTTTGAAAATGTCGGCTGTCATTGTCTGTGTTAAAAACACCTCAGAAAATTCCTATTTTCTCACCTTCCCATCCTTGGTTTATATTGAAAACAAATAGATTCTAGTACCGTATGTCCTTTTAAATATATTTGGGGTAATTAAAAACTCCAAAGATGTACAAGCACTGTGTTTTGGCTTGCACACTTTGTTGAATTTTAACACTTAGTTACTGTTCTAAATTTCATGTTGTAAACATCTTGCCCAAAAAAGCAAAGGAGTATTTTTTATAATTTTTGATCATTTTCTAATTCATATCCCAATAGATGAAAACTGGTTATAATATAGATATGTACTAATTTAGTAAATAATTTTTTTTTTGGTATTTATATAAATATATGGAGATATTGCCCCTTTAGGTGATGAGTGACATGAAAAAAATAGTGTCACTGGTTTACAAATAAAAATTCTCATTGAAAAAACTAATGATATATATATAGGTATGCAAGTTCATTTAAACTAAATTTGGTCAATCATATATTAATAATATTTGGTTGAAAAGACCAGATTTTTTCATGCAACTGTTTCTGAGATATTGCCATTTTGGTGAAAGCTCTTGAATTCAGTCACGTATTCGCCATATTGCTTGCACGTTAGGGGGGTAGAAACATTGTAACAGCTTGGGCGTTAATGAGTTAAATATGTTTGAAGCGAAACCAGGATTATTCATAATGTGTTTGTCAACTTGGCGTCTGCAGTCTACAACGGGTGGATTACAATGTCAATGAGAGTGTGACAATTACAAGGGTTTACATTACAATTACAGATATAAAATTTATTACGACGGGCTATTCTGCCATAACTACTACAATAATTAGTCTATTACAATTATATAGCCTAAATCTAAAAACTACGAATAAGATTAACTAGTTAAGTTCATGATATGGTTTGCCAGCTTCTTCTTGAAAGTGGTAGAGCCGCAGAGTTATCAACAGATTTCAAGCCTTTGCCACTGTTAAAAGCTGTATAGCGCCTCTAAATACAAAAGAACGTAGACCGATGTCCCAGGAAATTCGCCCCCCCCCCCCTACAATTTCGCCCCTGGGGGAAATTCCTAGTAATATCGTAGTATAAAATTCCTTTAGGAAATTCGCCCCTTTAGAAACTTTCCTTTAGGAGTTTCGTCCTCCGTTCAAAATTTCGCACTTCCTATTAAACAGTTGCATGGGATAATTATTACATGGCAGTATCAATTCAAAATTGTTAAGAATACAAATTTACAATTAGCTACATGTGTCATGTATCGAAAGAGCTTTACATTAGATCAATAGGACTTATTTTATGACGCTTCACATCTAAAAAGTAATCACCGTGGTAGTTATTGTAATTATTGGTTTTGTCAAAACTTGTTTTTTTTTTAACTGACACATGCATAAACTATATGTTTTTTATAATCAAACCGTTTAATAATAAAAATCTACTTGTCTCTACCGATGCAGTATTCACAAAATTATTCATTGACACTGATTGAAAATAATCGAATAATTGGTTAGGTAATTCTTATATATATAGATCGTGTTTATGGTATTTAGATTTTAGTACTATACCACCACATCAGCTAAGGCTAAGCTATAAATTTACTATCGTGTTTATA
>CACRXK020011984.1:1383-15649 GCA_902702795.2 Paramuricea clavata
GGCGGCAATTACGGCTTTAAAAAATAAATAATATAAAGCGGCACTTGCAGAAAGCAAATCTTGGGCATGTTAATTAATGTTGGCGAGCTACCTTTCTATTAACCGACTTTAACTCGGCAACAACTAGATCTAGAATATTATGTAAACTCGTTTATTGTTTTCGGGCGACTATTTACACAATACAACCGAGTAACTCAACTTGCCAAAACAATTTTTTTTAGGAAATATCTGTTTTGCTTTGTCTACAGATTTATACATCAATGACAATGACATCGTGAAATAAGAAAACTCAATGTGATTTGTTATAAACAATAGCTCATTCAGGGCGGCAATTACGGCTTTAAAAAATAAATAATATAAAGCGGCACTTGCAGAAAGCAAATCTTGGGCATGTTAATTAATGTTGGCGAGCTACCTTTCTATTAACCGACTTTAACTCGGCAACAACTAGATCTAGAATATTATGTAAACTCGTTTATTGTTTTCGGGCGACTATTTACACAATACAACCGAGTAACTCAACTTGCCAAAACAATTTTTTTTAGGAAATATCTGTTTTGCTTTGTCTACAGATTTATACATCAATGACAATGACATCGTGAAATAAGAAAACTCAATGTGATTTGTTATAAACAATAGCTCATTCAGGGCGGCAATTACGGCTTTAAAAAATAAATAATATAAAGCGGCACTTGCAGAAAGCAAATCTTGGGCATGTTAATTAATGTTGGCGAGCTACCTTTCTATTAACCGACTTTAACTCGGCAACAACTAGATCTAGAATATTATGTAAACTCGTTTATTGTTTTCGGGCGACTATTTACACAATACAACCGAGTAACTCAACTTGCCAAAACAATTTTTTTTAGGAAATATCTGTTTTGCTTTGTCTACAGATTTATACATCAATGACAATGACATCGTGAAATAAGAAAACTCAATGTGATTTGTTATAAACAATAGCTCATTCAGGGCGGCAATTACGGCTTTAAAAAATAAATAATATAAAGCGGCACTTGCAGAAAGCAAATCTTGGGCATGTTAATTAATGTTGGCGAGCTACCTTTCTAAGGCCTGGTTTATACAGCGTGCTATGAGCGCACCGAACCAATTACTTCACTAATAAGTTCGCTCATAGCACGCTGATGATCGCTCATGGTTCACTCTCTGAATTAGGTTCGCTCCTGACCGTGCGGCTCGCTCGTCGAAGGCGTGCCGAACGCTCGTAGCACGGTTAAGCACGCCCTTAATTTAAACCACAGTGCTATCAGCGAACCATATTACAACAATATGAGACGCCATATTGTATTAATGTTACGCTCCTTTTACGCGCAGACTCTTTATCTCAACTTTAAAAATTGGCTCGCTCAGATACGTTACGTATAAATCAAAATGCGTGCTAATAGCGTGCCTGGCCGTGCTAATTTAAAAATCGGTTCGGTTCGCTCATAGCACGCTGTATAAACCAGGCCTAACCGACTTTAACTCGGCAACAACTAGATCTAGAATATTATGTAAACTCGTTTATTGTTTTCGGGCGACTATTTACACAATACAACCGAGTAACTCAACTTGCCAAAACATAACAGATACAAATATTTCCACTATTAATTACCGACGGCAACTATAAATAACATTGGACCAATCCCCAATTAACCAAAATTTTGAACTCAACAAGTCTAGACAAAAATTTCATTACGGCTTGAAAGAGCATCACAAAATTAGTAACATTCGAAAGTTTCGTTGCAAAATGTTGTAAAATGCGGATAATATAGCTTTGCAAATTTGTAATTTTTAGTCATTTTGTATTACGCACAGAAGTGGTAACCATTTCCCGTTTGGAATCTAAAATGACTGAAAATGCAAACTTCGCAAGGCGATATTATCCGCATTTTACAACATTTTGCAACTAAACTTTGGAATATCACTAATTTTGTGATGCTCTTTCAAGCTGTGATGAAATTTTTGTCTAGACTTGTTGAGTTCAAAATTTTGGTTAATTGGGGATTGGTCAATTGTTATAGTTGCCGTCGGTAATTAGTGGAAATATTCGAGGGGCATTTCACTCCAAAAATCCCGTACACTTCGTCAAAAAATCCGGAAAAAATCCGAACAAATCCGGAAAATCCAACAGATTTTCCGTCTTCAAAAATCCGCTAAAAATCCGCTAAAAAATCCGTGGGTTTTTAAAAATCCGAAAATCCCGTACGCTTCGTCAAAAAATCCGAACAAATTAATCCGGAAAATCCAAACAAATCCGGAAAATCCAACAGATTTTCTCTTCAAAAATCCGCTAAAAAATCCGGGAAAAATCCAAGAATCCCGTACGCTTTTTTGGAGTGAAATGCCCCTCGAAACTCGGAAATATTTGTATCTGTTATGTTTTGGCAAGTTGAGTTACCGGGTGTGTTGTGTAAATAGTCGCCGGAAAACAATAAAACGAGTTTACATAATATTCTAGATCTAGTTGTTGCCGAGTTAAGTCGGTTAGAAAGGTAGCTCGCCAACACTAACATGCCCAAGATTTGCTTTCTGCAAGTAGCGCTTTATATTATTTATTTTTTAAAGCCGTAATTGCCGCCCTGAATGAGCTATTGTTTATAACAAATCACACTGAGTTTTCTTATTTCACGATGTCATTGTCATTGATGTATAAATCTGTAGGCAAAGCAAAAGAGATATCTCCTAAAAAAATTGCTGAAATTTTACATTCTCCCTCCTTATTGGCTATTAGTAAAACACGGAGCACGGAGCACGGAGCACACGGAGTACGGAGCACACGGAGTACGGAGCACACGGAGCACGGAGCACACGGAGCACGGAGCACACGAAGTACGGAGCAGTAGAAAAACGAAAATACTTTATAATAAAATACACTGTTTACTATTACAAATTTTTGTTATTATTAATAAAGAGTTTTCGCGAATTTACATGTTGGGGAAGTAGGAAAATGGGGCTTTTACTGAAAAACACATATGATGCAAAACTGCCAAAAGCCATAGCATTTAAAATGGGATTGTGAAACTCGTTATCTTACATCCATCAAGCTTATGTAGTTATATTATATTCCGATTGGGCAACACATAAAGAAACACTTACTGTAGAGAACAGCCGATATATTTCGTTACCCCTGCCCAAAAATAGCCAAGTACTCATCTTTCAATGTAGCCGGGATCGACTGAACATTAAAGCTTGTCATGGAGAGAAGTGAATTTTCGGTTTATCCTTCGGCCCAGTGACCGGTGGCAGTGAGCTGTACGGCCGGCTAAGTTTAAACCGTTATAATATACAGTACATCATTACTGCTTTCATTCTTTCAATTCGTTTTGAATATTCGGAATCATTCACAATATTATAAAACTGTATAAGATGGCTGTAGAACTATAAATGCTGTAGAATGAAATAAATAAAGAAAAGTAAGTTTTCAAATCGCGGTATTTGCCGATAAATCGGTAATCGCTACAGAAAAACTGAACAAATTAAAGTAAATCACAACAAACTGCAGAAGTGAGCAACAGTGCTCTGAACCAAAAAATTCATACGCATGTTGCATTTAAGACAGTTTATATAAAATAACAGTAAACTATAAACCTGTTAAACCATCGCAAAAACTGCGTATAAACATTTCATGTGGGTCCTTGCTAGTAACTTGACACTGTCGTGTATAAATAAAACCCATATTGAACCCAACACCCAGTTTGCAGAACGTGGCACTAGCGCACCCGAGGGCAATTTCTTGTTGCAATTTTAGCGCACCTAGCCTAAATGTTCCTCGTGCCTTAGCTCCCAGTGTGCACTTGACATGTATAATGATGTAGGGTGTCTATACAAGTAAGCTATTACAGACCACATGACTTGAAATGGGTTAATTTACATACAAGCTTAGGAGGTCTATTACACTGGTACCTCTTCCTCTTATTTTTAAACACTTGAAACATGATACACTTTGTCCGTATCCTTCTTTTTCTTCATCTTCATCCCTTTCCCCGCATATAAGATGAACAAATTCGCTGCATAACTTACATTTGTGTCCTGTTCCTACCTCTTTATCGCAAACTGCACATGTTACTTCTATAGCTTCCCGTCTGTCTGCTTCCGCCATTTTCTTTCAGGAAAAAATTGGCGCGAAAATATCAAATCAGCTTACGCAATACGCATTACTGCTCAGTGGGTTACTGTCTAGCGCGTATTTGGCCACGCAAGAAAAGATATACGAAAGAGTGGACCGTGGGGGGAAAGACAAGAGATAAGCCGTTGATAAATTGTAATTTACTATTTCCCAGCCGGCGGACCGGCGGTGACACACCTTGTCACAAAAAATTCGCACCTACAGCATTTTTTACAATTTTTCAGGTGCGCACCTGACAGTTTGAAGCGCACCTGCACTTGAAATTCTTGGTATATCGCACCCGAGATCTCGTCGAAATGTGCCACGTTCTGCAAACTGGCCCAACACTACAACAAATGTTTAAAACACTGTGCTAGCCTGTCTGTTATAAAACAATTCTTTTGTAAGGATTGTCTTTTTTAAAAAATCTCATCGTACTTTATTTAAATAGCTTCACCTGAACTTCAGGTTACAGCCAACAGACAAATTATACATTTCTATAAACAGCTTGTCATGCGACATATAATAGTAGCCCAGCATGTAGTCTGCCCTCAGAATTATCTAGGTAACATTATTTTATATTATTGATGTCCAAATTCATTTCATATATGCAAATGGCTTGACGCAAACTCGCAAGTCAAAGAATCGTTAAAAGTAAAAAGTAAGACGTCTATTTACCGTAATTGCACAATAAATAACAAAACGTTTTCAGCGACTGAAACTGCTTGTAGCAGTCTGCTTCAAGCCCTAACTCAAGGACAGGCTGATTAAAGACATGTTAGCAGTAAAAGATACCCATGCATTCATACGAGTGACGACTCTCTTCCCTCTCACCTCTCTTCGATTAAAATTGATATAAATCCATGGCCACGACTACTGTACATATCTGTGACTTTCAGTGAAATACCCGATACCAATTAATCTTATTGCTCGCATACATGAGCAAACAGTCTAAACAGAAGTCGCATAAACCGATAAATCGTTGCTGAACGCAAACGCAGCATCGATATTCATGCAAATTGAATCCGAGAGGCCAACAAGAGCCAGATCCACACAGGGCAATAACCGCAACATATAATTATTTAATTCTGCGCAAGCTAGTTTCCGTACACCAACATGAACATGACCTGGCAACTCTTGATTCACCTCAGCCAGAAGCTCGGTAATGTAAAATATCTCCGTCTGTAAAATATCTCTGTTAAATCGGTCTAAACTCACATTAATTAAATAATTAGAAGCAGAGAAATAATCGATATTCTTATTAAATCGCCACGCAATGACGTAAAAAATGAGGACGCTGGACAAATCCGAGACTGCAGTGAAAAGAACAACATGGCGCCCAAATTTGACAAAATCGCAAACTTTGACAAGCAATTTCTCCTTTACTATTAATATTTAGACCGAAATACTTGAGGAACATTCTAATAAGGGGAAGATCTTTCATATAAACCACACTTGTATTTGGGCTGGAGTTACCCTTTAAAATTGCTGAAATTTTACATTCTCCCTCCTTACATATATTTGCCAATATTTTTGCGAGTATACACGCGTCACTTGTTTACATCCACCAAATCACAGAGTAGAGATATGCAGAGACGTAACTAGTATACCCACCTTTTTTGTGCGCATGCTCGGCAAGTTACTAGATACATGCATCTGATTGGATGACGACCTGATGACGACTCACTTTAAACTTGCTGAGCACGCGCAGTTTTTTGCCCGGTCGCCTGAAAAAAAGTAGGTACATGAAAACGTAAGCTTCCGCAGTTTTTACAACGGTCAGTTACGTCTCTGTATGTATCTACTCTGTGACCAAATGTCGGGGCTTAACTCGAATGCAGGAATGCTTAAATCGTTAATTGATTTCGAGTTAAGCCCTCGGCGAAAAAGGACATGGCAGGGGCTTAACTCGAAAAGGGCTTAACTCGGAAGGCTTAACTCGAAGGACTTAACTCGGAAAATACCTACCCCTTCAATTACAGGGTCAGTTTCAATCTTTGATAGTCTCTGACGCGAACCAATTATCATAGTATGTTTTTTTCTTTATTTAAAGTCAATTTATTCGCCAATAACCATTCATGAATATCCTAGATCATCGTTTAAACGCGTTTGAATCTCCTCTACGTTGAAACCTTTTGTTGTTATATTAGTATCATCTGCGAACATATTCGCAGATGCAGGGGCGTAGCGTGCGGGGGGGTGTGGGGGGGTGTGACACCCCCCAGTTTTAGTGAGGTAGTCGGTAAAACGCGAAGTTATTCGGTAATGGCAAGAGCCATGACAGCGGTCGGTAAAACAAATCGGTTAAAGTGGAATTTTGCTCCTCGGTAAATGGCTTTTAATAATAAAAAAAATTAAATTAATGTTGTGCCTTGTTCTCCAATAAAGTTATGCAAAGTATTAAAACACTTATATTAAATATCTACGCATTGGAGCCCCTAATTTCCTATCGTATTACACTTGCAAGAGCTGCGAAAACAGTCGGTTCTGATTAGACATGTTCAACTGTGCGCGAACTTTTGACCTTGATACAATGATACGCAAAAGAGTTAAAGATTATATTTATATATTTGTTATTGACACGCGGTGCTCATAAAATGTTTCGCCAATTTTTCAAGTCTGTTCATTAGAATAAACAACAAGATAAATGCCATTGGGTAAAATGACTTATCGCGAAGTAACAAAGACAACAATTATTCCAATTAATAAAGCGTTTGCTACGTTTCTGGTTCTACGTTATTTCTAGACGGCTGACTAAAGTCACGGTAAGTGTCATTAAATTAAACGCGCGCCGAAATATTTATTTGTCAATTGCTGTATAGCTGTTATCGTATATGTATATGTTATATGTAGCGTATAAGGGGCGGTCACGGATTCTAATAAAACCTCACGGTGAGCTCACACTCACAGTCTCACAGCTTGTTAATATCTGACGGATTCTCGCGGATTTCGAAAATAACACAACTTCAACAATATGGTTTTGTTTGATATAAATAAAAGCTACCAAACCTTGTGTGTATAAGGTACAGAAGGCTCTGAAAATGCCATTTCCAACGATCTAGAGACTCCATATTTTCAAAAATTTTCCGCTTGGCGCCAACCATGGTGGCGCCTCGTGGCGCGTGGGTCGGTAAAACTTAGATGTTACACCCCCCCCCCCAGTTAAAAAGGTCAGGCTACGCCCCTGCCGGCAGATGCAAGAATGCGATAAACAGTTTGGTCGATCGTTTATATATAGGAGAAACAGTAGTGGTCCCAAATTAGATCCTTGGGGTACTCCACAACGTATGGTGTATATATAAGTGTTGCGACCATAGATATCTTATATACACTAGATAGCGTATCTCTTTTAGTAAAATTGAAGTCAAGAATATCAAAGGCCCTGGGGACGAGGTTGGCGGTTACCTCCATTTGAATAGATGGCGGCCATGTTGATCGTTCCCACTTGCTAATAAACGCTTATAAAAACAACAATAACTTTCATCATTTGAATAGTTTAAAAATGTATTTGGAATAGGTGTAACTTAATGTTTAAGTTCCCTGTTTAAGAAATAGAAAACATACGAATCTTCTCATTTCATGGGAACGACCTGAGACTGCAATCACGGCTTCAATTTTTGAATTGCAGAATAATTAGATGCACTATCTAGTGTATATAAGATATCTATGGTTGCGACCTAGTTTGTCCGATCTTACACATTTGAGTAATTGAGTTCGATTTGTTAAATACGTTAAACCATTTAAACCTGAAACATGAACTAACTGCATGAACTGTATGCAATTTCGATGCCAATCTAGTATTATAGTATTATATAGTATAATTCGATATATTGTTATAATATATATATATAATATATTCGATATATTGTTTATAAGTAGCAGCTTATACTAGTTTTTTATAAATATAGATTTTCACCAATGTATGCAACATAGATTAGTTTCTGTCGACTGTCGTGCACTTTTAACATGAGTCACTGGCTCGGATGAATATGGGTGTAACTGCGAACCGTATAAGGGCATATTAGTGCTCAGGCCCCACAAAAAAAACCAATACGTTTTAATATACCAACTTGAACTTATGCGAACTTTTGCGAACTGTAGCTTACACGAAGGACTTATCTTAGTGATATTATTGTTAAAACATTCGTTTTACGTCAAGTTTAGACGTATGTAGAAGGATATTAAAGGTTAGATTCAACTTGCGTTAACGACTTACGACTATTCTTTAATCCTGGATGTCTCGTCTTGCTTGTCAGTATTTATGAACGAATGAACAATCCTAGCACATGCGTCTAATATCACTAACGAAACGCTAGGAGTTACAGTAAAACGAATTAAATTCACAACGAAGGAACGAACCTGGTCGACATCAAGGTCAGAAACACGTACTTTATTCGCATTTAAGCGTCATATTTACGTTTATAAGGGCGAATAGCCCGGTCGAACGATCATACAACGGTCAGCACTTGTTTCCAACTACCAAACTGACATGACGTCATTTTTGGAAGATGGAAGGGGTGTTAAATGGCTATGTAACTAGCCCAAACCCCACCCCTACTCTAACCTCTAACCCTAACCGCAACCCTAACTCTAACCCTAACCAAATTAATGAAAAAATCCAAAAAGAAACTACTTTAGAAATTGATCAAATGACGTAATGTCAGTTTGGTAGATGGAAACAAGTGAAAACCTCATACAACGTGGTCTCGGCGCCATTTTGAATACTTAATTATCGGAAAGCAACCGGAGAGCGCTCGGGCGTACTTCGTAATTCTTGCGAAATATCAAATATGGCTGAAGAAAATGAGACAGGGGTGCCAGATCTGCCGGTAAAAACTGGTACTACATCATCGACACATGAAAATGAGTTTTATAGAATACCAAAGAAGTTAAGAATACAAATTAATCATTTGCAAGGACAAATAATAAAGGAAACAAACATCTCCATATTAGAAAAGGAAGCAAATATTGTAGAACAATGCATGAAGGAACTAACTGCTGCCCAAAAAGAATTAGAGCGCATCCAAGGTTCAGCCATCGAAAAGATGACATTGTATAGTAAGTTTGAGGATATGAGTCGAGAAACAAATCAAATACTTGCCCAAGCGGTGCAAGCAATTCAACAGCTAAAATTGAATGAAAACGAAGATAGACATTCAGTAATCACATCCACTCATCGAAGTAGATCAAGTCATCGAAGTAGACTATCTCGTTCATCACTAGCTAGTACTAGTTCATCCGCACGACTTCGTAGACTCGACCTCGAAGAGGAAATTGCAACATTGAGAGCCAAAATAAATCTTGTAGAGGAAAGGGAACAACTAGACAAGGCTAACCGAGTCGCACCCGAAGAAATCGAAAGGCGAAAGCTGGAAATCCAGAGCGAAGAGCAGCGTTTGATTGAGCAAATCGAAACCACGAAGGAAACATTCAAACTTAAGGAACAGTTAGCAGAAAGGGAAGCAAGAGTCGAGGCATGCACACGGTTCGAAAACGAGGGTACGTCTGTGATATTTGACGACGACGACAATCAAAGTAATGCCACACGAGAGCACATTCAGAAATTCCTTCGATCTCAGGCAGAACCTTCTGCTGAAGGTGAGAATAATGAACTTGCTACGCATGATACAGCTGACTCCTTCCCTCCCGAATGTGGGTTATTAGTTCCTCCTCAATCCAAATTGAACCCAGACGTCCCACCATACGTCTCTTGCAAAGAAGCTACCACCTCAGCACCGAACCAACAAATCAACGTAACACCTACAAATGTCCACATCAATCCACCTTACACCCTAACTGGTGCCACAAACCCTGACTTGGTTCAAGCTCAGTTAACCGCAATCACAAAATTATTGGAAGTCCAAAACCAGAACCGATTACCCCTGCCGGAGCCGGGCGTCTTCAGTGGTAATCCTTTGCAATACCCAATGTGGGTGAAGGCATTTGAGACCCTTATTGAAGGCAGAGCAATCAACCCGGCCGAAAGATTACATTTTCTTGGAAAATATGTCAGTGGTGAAGCTAAAGAAGTGGTGAATGGTTTCATGCTCCTGGACGGCGACGACGCACATACGAAAGCAAAGGAGATGCTGGCTAAACGATTTGGCGATCCATTCACAGTAGCAGCATCATTTCGAAAAAGACTCGAAGAATGGAAACAAATTGCGCCTGGCGATGCAATTGGTTTGCGAAAGTACTCCGACTTCCTTGTCCAATGCGAAACGGCAACGGAGAAAGTGAGTAGCCTCAACGTGCTCAACGATGTACAAGAAAACCAGAAGATGATATCCAAACTACCCAAGTGGTTGTCAAATCGCTGGGCAAGAGTTGGCTACACGTCAAGAGAGGAGAAGAATAAATTCCCCCCTTTTCGGAATTCGTTCGATTCCTGGTAACCGAGTCAAATATCGCATGCGATCCAGTTAATCTGAGAAGCAGTAAGTTAAACGACGAGAACAAACGACCGAAGGATCCACGGAGACCAGAGCTTCCCTACTCGAGATACAGAGCTGGAACAGAAATCGATAAAAGAAACTTTGCGACAAGATCTATGGAAGGAGATCCAGAAGACGAAGGCCAATCCAAAAGGGTAAAGCCAGTGAGTAACTCATGCTCACTCTGCAAAGAAATTCATGATTTAAATTCGTGCGAACAGTTTCGTAAAATGGAGATCAAAGATCGAAAGAAATTTGCAAGAGACAAAGGACTTTGTTATGGCTGTTTAATACCAGGACACACGTCCAAGCAATGTAAGAAAAGAAAGAAGTGTGAGACCTGTGGAAAGTTACACCCCACCTCGCTGCATGGGGATTTCAGGGAAAATCCAGGCAACGATAAGGACCGTCCTGACGATAATGCCAACTCACCGACCGTCAACTGTACCAAGGCATGTTTCATGAACGATGGAACTCAGGTGCGAATGAGCTCCATGATAATCCCGGTTTGGATCAACCATAGTGATAATCCTGAAACCAAGATACTCGTGTATGCCCTCTTGGACGATCAATCGGACACTACCTTCGTCACTGAAGAAACCCTAAATAGTTTAAATGTCAGCGGCCCAGAAACCCAACTATCCTTGTCAACGATGCATGCAGACAACGAAGTGATAGCCAGTAATAAAATCAAAGGACTTGCTGTTAGCGACTACGACCATAACGTCTCTATCCCTCTTCCCACGACCTTCTCGTGCACAACGATACCAGCCAGACGAAGACAGATCCCATGTCCCGAAATGGTAAACCAGTGGCCACATCTAGTACCCATTGCGAACAGTTTGACTCCATATCAACATAACGTTGAAGTTGGTCTACTTATCGGTTCAAACTGCCCCAGAGCCATTATGCCTCGAAAAATCATACCCGGCAATGACAACGAACCATACGCGCAGAAGACAGATCTAGGATGGGGCATTGTCGGGAACGTTTCAAGATCCAACCTCGAGCGAGACAAGGACCATGAAGAGATGCACACCACGCACGCATGTAGAGTTATATCGTGCTGTACAAATGACACAAATCCACTCCATCGGAAGACGTGCTTCTTCTCAGTTAAGACCACTACGAAGGAAATACTAAATCCAGTCCAGGTAAGACAGATCCTGGAATCCGACTTCTCGGAAGGAAAAACTAACGAACAGCCGATATCGCAAGACGATAGGAAGTTCATACGCAAGGTAGAGCAAGGAATTCGTCAGAGACAAGACGGACACTACGAAATGCCTTTACCGTTCCGCGAAGAAGAACCGAGTATGCCTAACAACAAGTCTCTTGCATTACATCGACTAGCCAAACTCAAAACCCGGCTCGAGAATAACGAACAGTATCGTAAGGACTACGTTGCCTTCATGAATGATTTAGTATCGAAAAAATACGCGGAAAGAGTTCCTGAAAAGGAGCTTCCAAGGGACGATGGACGCACATGGTACATTCCGCATCATGGGGTGTATCACCCGAAGAAACCCACAAAGATGCGCGTAGTATTCGATTGTAGTGCCAAGTATAAGGGCGAGTCACTAAACGATTAGCTACTACAGGGTCCTGACCTCACCAACCAACTGATCGGCGTGCTGTGTAGATTTCGCCAAAGTCCAATTGCGTTTATGTGTGATGTGGAATCAATGTTTCACCAGTTCAACGTCATCGCGGCCCACCAAGACTTCCTGCGATTCCTTTGGTGGGAAAACGGAGATACAACCAACCCCCCGGTAGAATTTAGAATGACGGTCCACCTATTTGGAGCCGGATCATCTCCAGGATGTGCGAACTACGGCTTAAAGCAGATAGCCAACGACTACGAAGAAGAATTCGGCACAGAAGCAGCGAACTTCGTTCGAGACGATTTCTATGTTGATGACGGCTTGAAGTCAGTCGACTCAGTCTCGGAAGCCGTTTCGCTGATTAAGAAAACCAAAGACCTATGCGCCCGTGGTGGATTACGTCTCCACAAGTTCGTTTCAAACTCGAAGCCGGTGATAGAGAAGATCCCGCCCAACGATAGAGCCTCCGGTATAAAGAATCTCGACCTTCGCAAGGATGACCTGCCAATAGAACGAGCACTTGGCGTAGAATGGTGCATCGAGTCCGACTCCTTTCAGCTAAGAGTGAGCCTGCAGAACAAACCTCCTACCCGCCGCGGAATCCTCTCCACTGTAAGTTCCATCTTCGACCCGATAGGATTCGTAGCCCCTCTTATACTTCAAGGAAAGCAATTTCTACAGGAGTTATGTCGCGACGGAATCGACTGGGATGACCCAATTCCCGAGCAAATTCGACTACGATGGGAGAAATGGCGTAACGACTTACTCTTGTTGAGCGACCTGGGCGTCCAAAGATGCTATCGACCAGATGGATTCGGAGAGCTAAAGTCCATCGAGCTTCACCATTTCTCAGACGCGAGTACCTCGGGATACGGTCAGTGCTCGTACCTGCGATTAGTTAACGAGGAAGACAAAATTCATTGTTCGTTCGTCATGGGAAAGGCTCGAGTTTCCCCGTTGAAGAGCGTCACGATCCCTCGCCTGGAATTAACGGCGGCGTTAGTTTCCGTGAAGGTAAGCAACCTACTTCACCAAGAGCTCAATTACGAAGGGATCGTCGATATATTCTGGACGGACAGCAAAGTAGTGCTTGGCTATATAAATAACGAAGCCAAACGCTTCCACATATTCGTGGCGAATAGGGTACAACAAATTCGAGAGTGCACTAACCCGAACCAGTGGCGATACATAGAGAGTAAGGAGAACCCAGCAGACGAGGCGTCACGAGGATTAAGTGCCCAAGAGCTGATATCTAACCCTCGGTGGCTATCCGGACCAGCGTTTCTATGGAATCCCGAGATCAACACATCCACCACCGAAAGTCCGCCCCTCTCGGAAGACGATCCCGAAGTTAAGAAAGTAAAATCACTCGCCACGCAAGGAACGACCGAAAACGTGTCAACGATTCTCCAGAGACTTGAATACTTCTCCGATTGGCACCGGGCGAAAAGAGCCATCGCAGTTTGCCTGAAGCTCCGAAAGCGTCTGAGAAGTTGTACGACAGATCGAGAACAAGTTAAATCCGAGACACGCACCAATTCGTATCAGCCGGTAAACGTGGAACAGTTGCGACAAGCGGAAGTAGAAATTATGAAGGCGATTCAAACGGAAATGTTTCCCGTAGAGATGGAACTCCTGCGTCGTTTGAAATCCAACCCCACGAAAAGAGAAGACGTCAAGGATCGTAAGGCAAGCTTAAAGAGAAACAGCGCATTATATCGACTAGATCCATTTATCGACAAAGAAAGACTCGTAAGAGTTGGCGGACGAATCAAACGCGCCGATGTCCCCTTTCACGTGAAACACCCCGTAATCCTACCGAGAAAGGGACACATTACATCCCTCATAATCCAACATTACCATCAACGAGTCAAACACCAAGGCCGTGGAATCACCCTGAACGAGATTCGCGAGGACGGGATTTGGATCATTGGTGCAACTTCTGCAGTGGCCCATCATATCGCCAAATGCGTCACGTGTCGGAAGCTTCGTGGTACCGTATCCGAGCAGAAAATGGCCGAACTTCCCTACGATCGATTGCAACCTGCGCCACCGTTCACCTTCTGCGCCGTTGATTACTTTGGCCCGTGGCATATTAAAGAAGGTCGGAAAGAGCTAAA
>CACRXK020011985.1:0-15647 GCA_902702795.2 Paramuricea clavata
TAATGCACCTATCATTGTTTTCCCCCTGAGGGGGGGGGGGGTGCGGGCGACCCAGGGGACTTTGACCACACTATGAAGCACCAGGGAGGGGAATTTGACCTATGCATCAACTCCCAGAGTCGGGAAATTTTGACATCCGCCATCTTGAAAATTTGCGCGGTTTTGACATTAAAGGCTTGGTAACAAGTATGGCGGAGAAGCACGATCGTTTCCTCATCGTGATCCTCATTCGTTCCCAGGGCTTCTCGGCTGCCTGCGTTGCCGTAAGCCCTGGGACAAGCCAAACCGGAACACCACAAATTCTGGTGTTTTCCGGAAGTAAACGTGCTCTCCTGTAGCTAAAAATGCTGACTATGCATTAATTTTTACTGAGGAGTGGAGACGTGTTGGTGAGAAGAAATATTGGATTTTCCTTTTGTTTTGTTGCATTTTGCACCATTAAGGGAATATGTGCAGACCACCTAATGGAATTATACATATTGGGGTTTTATATTTCGTTATATCGTTAATATTCGTCAAAATACAACCATATTTCGGTCTCGTATTACATGTATCAATTTTCACGTATGATGTAAACAATGATCGAGTCGAAATGTGCTCGAAGTGGTTTCTGTGTTTCGAAACATCATGGGTTCTTGTACAGATGACCTGTTTCAACACGCGCTTGTAAAGTTACTTCAAAGACTGGACAAAGCCGGACTGGAAATTAAAGAGAAGCAATACGAAGCTTTATCGTCCGTTGTAAGGAACAAGAACGACATGTGACATGTCTAAACGGCGGCGTGTGTCTGTTTAATGGGTTACAACAACGGCAATAACAATGAATCACCTAACATTTCAAGAAAATATAAATTATAGATTGATGTCATGCATGACTCCATGAGTGTTGGATTTGAATTGCTAGATTTAAATCTATATTATGTATACAAAATCATGCGTGCGTAAATTTGAGCAAAAAAGCACAAGGTCAAGGTGTTTGTTTGGCCATATGCCCATCATGTAGTATGAATATTAAACACCGTTTTATATAGCACTTTAAAACGCTATTTCCATGCAGGATAATCCTGAATCCTTCACCGATTACATGTGTGGCAAATGTCAATGACGAAAAATAATTATGTAAAATAATTAACCTAATATGTCTTTGGCCATGATTGCGACTCACTATGCTGCTTACATCTGACAGTCAAAACTATGTGCATGACTGTATGGCTCAGTGTATGTTTGAGGGAATTTTTTTTTTCAGATTACAGTATAACAACAATATTTTCTGCATGCAAGTGAGCCTTGTTTCAGATAGGGGCCAAATCATTTGAGGCCGAATGGGATAGCCAATGGTTGGAGAGTAATGTTAGCAAATTTAACTCCCTTACTTACATCATGGATTGTAAAACAAAGTTATTTTACAATCCATGCTTACATAATGTCAAGTTATCACTGGTCAATTTCTGAATTTCTTACAATTTCACAGCAAGGAGTTCATGGCCCCTCCCCCCTCCCCATTATCCAGAAGTGTGACTAAGCATTTTCTAGTATCCAATCTAAATCTCCACCACAACAGGATGTATATCTGAGTGATGGTAAGGGAGGTGGGGTTAAAATTCTGATTTATCAATATATTACCATACATATGCACATTAAAAATATGAAAAGTTTTCCAGTTCAATATATCTATAGCAGGAGGCTTAAACCAGAATTTCAGAATACAAAGAAACTTTTATGTCATTTTTGATTTGCAATAAGTCAACAAAATAAGTATTCTATTCTGAATTGTTGACAGGAAACAGTGTAAATTCATGTCTCATCCAATACAACACAAGAATTTGAGACACCTCGGGCATACCAGGGGTATTCACTTAATTTGGTGTGTGAAATTCAGTGAAGTCCCCTGCAGCCACGACATAATGGCAAGTATCCGGTCCTATCACCCCCAGGTATTCAATTGGAATTTTTACTTGAAATTTCCCAAACCATTCCTTTACTGTACTGTAAAAGCCTTTCCTAGCCGACTGCTTTATTTTGACATTTATATAAAAGACTAAGTAACCCCCCCCCCCAATGACCTCATTCACTCCTCAACTTGGACACTGAAAGTAAGTGTCTTTCCTGTTTGCCAAGAAATGATAAACCAGTGAATAAGAGACGATTGTCCTTGCATTCCCCTCTGGTATGCCAAAGGTGCAAGGATCCAAATGACTGGTGCAAAAATAAGCTTATTCATCACTGTATTTAATTAAAAGCTATTAAAATTACTCACTAATAATACAACTGAGAAAATTCAGAAATAGTAAAATACACCCATAATATTCCATATGCTATATTTATAAATTCCAATTGGCAATTTTAATATAGGGCCATTTTAATATAGGCGGGTATTGAAAAGGCCAAGTGACCAATACCAAAAGCATAATAATTAATAAAACACAATATATTACACCATTAAAACTTTACTATCATAAACATATATTATTAAACATTTTATATTTACAGTGTGCTTAAAATTTTACAATTATACTTGAGCACAATGTTTTAATAATAGACAACTTTATAACAAGAAAATGTTAAAATGAAGAAACTTTTTAATGGCTTCATAATTGACGTTTGTTCGATATTGTTGCTTACTTCTACTTTATAATTGTTCATTTTGTTATTTTCTTTCTTTCTGTTTGCAAATTATCTCCATTAATCCATAGAAAACAAGCATTATACGTTTGTATTTCTTCGTATTTCGAACGCGCACTCCTTGAAGGCAGCCATATTGCCGAATATAAACATCCACTTGATGAATAAACTTTTCATATTTCACTCTATTTCCAACGACCAATCAAATCACTTCTGCTTCGGCTTGTCCCAGGGCTTACGGCAACGCAGGCAGCCGAGAAGCCCTGGGAACGAGGATGGAACACTACCTTCAACCGGTAATTTGAAGCCAAACTTGAAGGCCAGTCCCAGTCTTTTTATGCAGGCGAAGAGCGTGGTCAATCCGTCAACAGGAGTTACAGGACCAGGGCGCGAAATAATGGCTGGAGGGTCGTCGGTTAAGGTGAACGGCCAACTCAATTTTAGTACTGAATGTACTGAATTTCTGGCCGATCAAATTATTCAGCTTAAAATGTGACTATTTTCCCAGTATAGCATTACAAAAAGCCTTACTGTAATCAGTAATTAAAAACTTCTTCACATAAAACAGCTTGCACTGTGCTAAAAGCATGGCCTTAACTCTTAAGCCAAAAGCATGGCCATGGGCTTTGTGACGTACTGCGTGGGAAAGCTGGCGTACATTGAAGTTATTTTCCCGCAAAATATTTGACAACATGTTATGGTTCTTAATTATAATACTTGACAACTTTTTTTGATCATTAATTAAAATGAAGATTAGTTAATTGTTCTTTTACCGAAGGTGACCGGTCAAAATGACCGGCAAGGTATATACTTACAATTTGACCGGACAACTCTGCATTCTGGCCAAGCATTGTCTGTTGACCGGCCGTTATTTCGTACCCTGGGGACTGATGTATTCTTGAAAATTTACACAAAAAGCTTTTTAACAGTGCTCAAAGCTTTCTATTAATGCATTTATTCAGGTAAAGTTTCCTTGTAGACTGTACTTTTAGTTTTTTTCTAATAATTGTGTATTCAAAGAGGATTTTGCTGTGATAAAAGTGTGTCGGGAGAGGATTGCGAGACACAAAACACACATGTCTTGACCCCTAGACACATGCCGGGGGTCAGATTTGGGTTCAATAAACAGATAGGCAGTTTATCTGAAGGATAGGCTTGGGCGGTTAACCAGTTTTGTTCAGTTTTCTTTTTAAAACTGGTTTTCATTTCCAATAACCGAAAAATTGGTTTTTGTTATCTTTTCTTTTTCAAGAAAAGTGCAAATACTAATATTTGAAATGCTGTATAGAACCCTTGCCTGTGTGCACAAAGTATTATCTTAAAAACATAAGCAGGCAAATCAGCTGGTCACCTAATACGTATCACCACTATCACATAATGGTTCACACGTTTGTAGCATTATCGTGTATTTCCTCATTTCATTTGAGAGTGAGTTAGATCTTATGAAATCATACCAAGACAGTGGTTAAGTTTCAAAAACATCCAACGTTAGAAAATGAAAAAGTCACAAAAACTGGTTTTATGGTTTAACCGGTTTTAAGTTGGACGGTTTACCAGTTTTTATTTTAATCAAAACCGCCCATGCCTAGTCGAAGACTATTTCCAAGAAGGGTATAGCTAAGAGCCCATGAGTAAACAATAAACAAGGGAGTCAAAGTAATTGCAAAACAAACCTGTGTGAATCGGAATGAAATCTATTTGTCAATAATCCCTAAATTTCCCGGGTGTCCCCCAAAAAACTTGCGCTGTTTGATTTCATGTAAGGTAAAAACTATAAAGGCTAGTATACACTCAAATAAGTGTTATTGTATTGAGGAAAGGCTAACTTAGATCTTGATATACAACCCTAAAAATTTCATGTAATATTATGTGAGATACAAATGTTTGAATTTTGCACACGCTTTACTGTAAGAATGAGTAAAAAAATCGAGAGACACGGCTGATCAAATTTATATGAAAACAATTGCCATTTTCCACAAAAATTAACAATTTCAATTTTAGCATTTCAACTTAACTTTAATTTTGGTAATGACTAATGTCCCAGTCAGTTAGCCTTTCATGTTTTGTGGAAGCGAAATAAGCATGAAATATTTAAAATCGATCGAAACTATATTTGATGTCCTTTGAGAGTTTGTATTATAAAGTTGGTCTTGAAATATGCCTTCATCTTTCGAATATGCCTTCGCCTTTCGAATATGCCTTGATTAACAATAGATCAAAGAGTTTGGATGTGTATTGAATATGCTAGAACTGATAATGCTGAAGAAGTTAAAAGGCGATGGCCAGGGTAACGTTGGGGTAACGTTCCTTCCCCGAGTAGGCAAACAATAAAAATGAAGTTTGACAAACTCTTGAGAGAAGGCACATGCCTCAACTTTAATAACGGACGAAGTGGACATATGAGAACTGCTAGAACAAGGGAAAACATCAACTTTGTTCGGCAATCCCTGGAAGAAAACGGAAGGCGCTCTACGAGGAGAAACAGTCTTGGATTAAGCTGAATCGCATTCCATCGCATCGTTAATAATGATATAAAATTTCATTTGTGATAATACAGAGGCAGGAATTAAGAGAAAGTGATCCAGCCCAACAGCTTGCATTTTGCCACTGATTGGTGAACACAATTGTAGCAAATCCTGGATTACTCGACCAGTTAATAGTTTCAGATGAATCGGTTTTCAGCCTCAGTTCTGAAATAAATTCCCGTAATGTTATTGAATATGCAGAACAGTGGCAATGGCCATCTGCCTGATCATTGTGTTGAATTTGCTCAAGGTGCCGACCAAGTGATAGTATGGGTTGGTTTGATAAGAGAAGGTATTGTCCTAGATCCATATTTGCTGAAAGGAATCTTGATAGCTTGGAGTATTTACAAATTATACTCTATCATGTTATTCAACGTGATTTTCGAAAATACAATGTCAACAGGTGGTGGCAGCAAGATGGTGCTCCCTGCCATACAAGCAAATGCGGCGATGCATTTCCTTCGAGTACAATTTCCCGGAAAGCTAATGAGCAAACGTAGCGATTGTGATTTCTTTCGTTGGGGCTATTTAAAGCAACAAATCTGGAACGTCCTTCATGAGCAGCACTGCAGCAGCCAATAAATATGAGACAACTTTGTGATGCGATTGTTTTGACATGCGAATCTTTGGGACGGCAAATGATTCAACGTCCCTTTGACGCAATGGGTTCCTGTGCAAGACGTTGTATACGTGGAAGAGGACATACTAAATCCAACATTTAGCTTTAATACAGCAGAGCATTTTAGTAAAAAGATTTTGTTGAGCATTTTAGTGAACATTTTAGAAAGAATACAACTGTGCCTCTCTATGATGGCATGGAATATCTAAATATTGTTCGTCATTCTCAGGGAGCATATCAAGCAATAGATGGTGAAAATTTCAATGACATCAACAGTTTCCTACTTTCGTAGTCAGTTTCTTGACTACGAAAGTAGGAAACCTAAAACAAAGACGAACAACATTTACCTTGAATACTTTGCCATGGCATAGGCAGTTTAAAAGACAATGAAACCTCGAAACGATCTTGAACCTGGTACCTAGATCACAACATTGTTGCGCATTTAACCTGCTAAGTTACTAGCCAGCTTGTTACAGTTAGATGTGTGATTACTATTACCAATGGCTGGTCAAACAGTGATATACTGTGGTCAGTCCCTGCCTGTCATGTGTTGTATGTACATTTTGTCTAGTCTAATTTATGTCTGTTATGTTAAAAATAAATAAACAAGCGATCCACGACCGGACCAATAACAACTTCATATTGTTTTTAATTATCTTCCAAATCCAAGAATGTTTTGGAAGAATATCCTCAAACCCATTGAACTGACTTATGAAATTTTCCAGTTACAGGTACTCATTTTGGAGCCTGATAATGAACTGTCTTGTTTTTGTAGGTTGGTCTAACATCTCATGGATATTTTGATACTGATATTTATGGTTCAAGTAAAAGCAAGTATGTTAAACTTATTTATAATGTGTTGGTTGAAGGTTGCACTGACATTTTAAAAAAAGGAAAAAAATATCAGGGTCTCAGGCATCTTACTCGATCAAACTAAATTGAAGGGTTGTAAATTTTACATTGTTTTTACATTGGCATCACCTTTAGAGTTTGACAACTGGCAGTGGCGTAGCCAGGGTTTACAAAGTGGTAGGACAAGTTGAGCACCAAAGGTGCAAACAATCTAAGGGGGTCCGGGGGTATGCTCCCCCGAGAAAATTTTGGATGCCGCCTTTTCCATAGATTTTAAATATTGCACTCGGGGGCATAGGAAGCAGGGCTCTGGCAGCTAGGGCACCATCCAATATTTTATAAGGGATGAAAGAATTGATGTAAGGACCTAACAAAAGAGGTAGAGACTAGGGATGAGCCGATTAATCGGTAAATAATCGGCAAAGCCGATTAATCGGCTGTTCTTTAAATAATCGGTAATCGGCCGATTATTGCCTGATAATCGGCAAATAATCGGCCATAAGACTTTTTCTGCAGCTGCCAAGCACATGCTAGAATACTGAATACAAGCGATAGATTTTCACATTTTGTTGCAAAACCTGTGTCTTTTGTCTCGAGCGAAGTGAAGCTGGGAACATTTCCACTGGAAAACGCAGCAGACTAGGTCTGCATAGCTGACAATATCCTGTTTTTACACCATAATCTGCCAAAACTAAACTTTGACTATTGACATGCAAGATTGAAGCTGTTTTTAATTGTACATAGTGTGTATTGTAAACAATAAAACCGCATTTACAACTTCATTGTTGGTCATCTTGTGATTTTTCGCTTGCTTTTTAACAATTATTGGATGAGGCTGAGCAGGATATCCAGAATTATTTAGACCGAGGTCAATGTTATCTGCCGAAGCCAAAGAAAACAAAACAAGCAACAATTGAAAACAAATAAATATTCATTGAATTGATTAACTTTTCAACTAAAAATTTCTCGCCAATTTGTGTTTTCGCATAAAATACCGCTGAAATATCTCGGGCGCCGTCCAATAACCTCTGCAGATTACTGTTTCCGCTGGAAATAGCGCAGGCACCTACAAATACCCAACACTATTTGTAGGCTCTTAGCCAATGAAAAACCGAGAACACAGTACAATGAATAATAATTAAAATAATCGTCGGGTACCGATTAATCGGCCGATTAGTTACGATAATCGGCTTATAAATAATCAACCTCAGTAATCGGCAAATTTCCTTATCGGCTCATCCCTACACGGCCAGAAATCTCGCAGGCCTGTCGCAAGCTGTTGATTTTACCGGCTTGCGGCAAGTTGTCAACAAGTCGCGACAGGTCTGTTGGTTTCGTCAGGCGGGAACAGGTCTGCCGCAAGCTGTTGACAACAGAGCCGTAGCGACGTGTTGAAACAACCCGCTACAAACCTGTTACTAACAAGAGATAACAGGTCTGATAGAACAACTTGCAGCAAGTCTGTTGAAATCAACAGGTCTGTTCCAACTTGTTCCAACAGACCTGTCGCGAGTTGTTTTTGTCAAGTTTGCAGCAAGCTTGTTATCAGACCTGCGACAGACCTGTCCACAACAAACAATTTTTGTCCTGTCGCAACAAATTTCAACAAGCCTGTTGTTGGGAAACAAATCGAAAATGTGAGTAAAGAGAAAAATCGCACGAAATGGACACGTCTGCCTTCACTTTCTCATTCAAGGCAATATTAAATCACATGCAGAGGAGATGAGGCTATGTGCACACGGTAACGTTTTCGAGCGTTTTCACGCTATGTAAACACTATCAATTTACAACAGAAGCTGTAGTTTATTTAATGTATTGGAGATATATTTTCCTTTGGATCGTGTGAACAGGGTGTCAAAACGATTAAAGGAAAAAAAGTTTTGAAAACGCTGGAAAATGACGCCCATGTGAACATAACCTAAGTATCTACTCTGATCTGTGATTAAATGCAAAAGCCACTGTTTTTAACTTTTTATATTTTTAAAAAATAATTCCGATTTCCAAAATCCAAATTCCAATTTGCTGACGTGTGCTATCGTTATATTTCTTTAATCTGATTGGATAAAGGAGTGTGCACACATCATCATTCCTCGTTGCAATTGGACGAAATATTACAAACATATCAATCACGTAATCATGTTTAGTTGTTTTTGAATTTTGAGCCAAACAAAATTTCAACAACTGCCTCAAACAAAATCAAACAAGTTCAAAGCTGTTTTGATTTTTGAAGAAACTGTGGCAATGAGAATACAAGATCTAGAGCTTAAGAAATGAAAAATACATGAGCAACCTAGTGTTCACTGCAACGTTCTTCATTGTTCATATGAATATGAAATTCGTTATATACAATGATTTCTTTCCAATTTCAAGTGAAATCAGCGAGCGAGGAAGACGCCTTATTGAAGCTTTGTGTTATTGTATGTACTATTTTGAAGAAAAATATGCAAGTAGGTTGTCATATTTCGGTCGTACTTAAAGACCAATTAATTTTGAAAATTGTTTACGATAAGAACCTTTCTTGAATTTGTTGTATTTTTTCGGCTGTTTTGCTCAAAAATTATCTTGCAAGTTTGTTTATAAGTGTTCATATGAAAGTCTGGCTATTTCACGAAACACTACAACCGAAATATGGCAACCTGTTTGGCCGTTTTTTGTTCAAAATAGTGGATACACAAGCTTCATAAGGTGCTTTCCTCGGTTTGCAACAGGTCTGTCGCAAGTTGTTGAAAACAGCATTGCTGCAGCTCTGTGTCAACAACTTGCGACAGGCCTGTTGAAAACAGCATTGCTGCAGCTCTGTCACAACAGCTTCTAACAGACCTGTTGAAAACAGCATTGCTGCAGCTCTGTCACAACAGCTTCCAACAGACCTGTTGAAAACAGCATTGCTGCAGCTCTGTCACAACAGCTTCTAACAGACCTGTTGACAGGCCGTTGCGGACCTGTCAGAACAGACAGGTACAAGGCGAGCGAACGCATCCAGATATCGGCTTGTTGACAACAGGATTTAACAGATCTGTTGCAGATCTGTTCCGACTTGCGCGTTTCTGGCTGTGTAGTAGATAGTAGAAACTCTGGATCTGACGAACTAGAGCATAGATATCTTATATACACTAGATAGTGCATCTAATTATTCTGCAGTTCAAAAATTGAAGCTGTGATTGCAGACTCAGGATATTCCCATGAAATAAGAAGATTCATATGTTTTTTATTTCTTAAATTAAACAGGGAACTTAAACATTAAGTTAAACCTATTCCAAATACATTTTTAAACTATTCAAATGCAGGGTTTTTTCCAGGATTTTCTCTTGGGTCCGTTTTTGCAGAGAAGATTGAGTTTAGCTGAACACCCCCCCCCCCCCCCCCTACCGGGGGGCTGACACCTGTACTCAATAAATGTAGTTGAGATGGAATGTGTTAAAACAGGGGCACTAAGGGACACTATAAACTGGTTAAAGATGGCGAATGCATAGTTTTTGTTGTGTTGTGAGATGAGTTCCTTCAAGATTGAGTTTTTGGGGCCGTTTAACGGCCCTAAAAAATCTCTGAAAAAAACCCTGAAATGATGAAAGTTATTGTTGTTTTTTAAGCGTTTATAAGTGAGTGGGAACTACCAACATGGCCGCCATCTGTTCAAATGGGGGTAGCCACTGGAATATTCTTGGCTTCAATTTTACTAAAAGAGATGCGCTATCTGGTGTATATAAGATATCTATGAACTAGAGACTCAAAATTGGTGCTGACGATCGTGGCACTCAGCCCCTGCCCTGCTGCATCATTGCTTGACTGCATAGCCAAGAATAATTAGAACTTACCTATTTGGTTTTATTCTTGACTTTCTATTCAAGTCTCAGTCAAAAGATTATTGATGACTAGATCTAAAGCATTCCATGTTACTGATTATGTTCTTGTTCTCATGCTTGTAGATTTGAAGGTTATGAGATATCAATTCCAACAAATGAAGCAGAGGAGGTAACTTTGACTTTCATAGAAACTGTATATTTATACTATATATTGTCTTTTTTATTAGATCATAGCAAAACAAACTTATACAGTATATCTGTTTATTTAACTACATACTATTAATTATAGTACAACAAGAGGTTAAGTTGTTGATAATTTTTAGGATGAAGATGATTATTCTGCAAGTGCTCTTGGCCAACCAAAGAGAGCCACATACACAGCTCCTGTTGCTTTGCTTAATGACATTCCTCAAGGAGAACAGGTATGGTATTGTCCTCTTGTTGTCCTTGCTAATGTTGTTACCCAAACATTGTGTTGACTGTATCATATTGAATATTTTATTTGCAGTTCAATGCATTTGCTGAACACAAACAACCAACAATTGCTGAAAGAGAAGATGACTACAGAGCTAGGAGGAGAAAGATGATTATCTCTCCAGAAAGAAATGATCCATTTGCAGAGGGTAGGTTAAGATTGGGCAACTATGTTCAAATGGTTATTATCCATCAGCAAGCAAGTGTTGAATGTGCAAACTTAGTCCATTTGTGTGCTTTTGGAATGACTGTTTTGTCTCACAATGGTATGTCTAAAGTTTGAATAAAGGGTTTTCATGTTTGACTTGCCATGTCTTTCTATTCTTCACACATAAATCATATGTGTGTACCTGTTTTGATGTGTGTGTGTCAGTAATGCATACTGTACAAGATACTGTCAACTTCTTGAAATATTACTATTTGGATGCATGCCATAAACCATGCAATCATGGTTTGATTTTTTTTGGTTTAAGCTAAGATATATTTCATATTCATATTAAGCATTTTTACAGTCACTTTTCCAGTATATAATTTAACCAAGAAGTTTGCCACAATGTGGTGTCTTTAAGTGTGTTTTATTTCTTTTCCAAAAATGATCAGGGCACACAAACAAACAATGAGTTGCTTTACTCAAACAAACTTGAAAAACATTAATTGTTGCTGAATAAAGCAGAAAAACAAAAATATATGGACCAAAATGCATATTCAATATGCTTTCTTGCATGTGCTTCTAACCATTGTTTATCATGTATATCTCTTATTTTGAAATTACCACAAACCAACACACAACATTTACATGCATATTTTTGTGTTCTTACTTTGCATAACAACAAAATTCATATTACTTGAGTTTACTGCATTTAAAGTTGTAATTTTGAAAAGCGAAACAAATTTGGGATTGTAACTATTTGGAAGGATTTGAGAATAATTTTGCATGGCTAAAACGTTTCTGCTAAGTGACCCTATTATTATGGATTTTACACTAGATATGTGTTCTGTGAGCAGGAAATAACATAACGTAACATAACAGACACAACATAACATGTACTCTGAGCACAGTACTCTACTATAGATATTTAGAAATTAGAATAGTAATTTAGTAATGATAAATTTTTACTCGCAAATACTTATTTACGGGACCTTTTTCTTCTATGTAGTGAGATTGGTAAGGTAAGTTCTTTGCAAAAAAGAAAGAATCTGGATCTTCAAAAGACTATCTAGACATGTCTTGGCAACCCATGAAACAACCCGAGTCTCTCAAATTCCACAGCCCTTGTTCACTAAATAGTTTACTAAAAATTTTCACTTTCATTTTCAGTGATGATATCAGTGACCTTGTAAATATTGCGTTATTGTGGCCAAACATTGGAATAAATAAAAATAAAATAACTGGACATTACCAAGATGTTAAAGCTCTCACACACAGTTCTCCCGTAAATTCATTTGTGTACCAAGTCCAAGAAATTGAAATTATTACAATATAAAATGATCATGAGCTATATTTTTTCCTGATGTAAATCAATAGGAATGGGTAAAGCACTCTGTCTTAGACAAGAAGTAAGCAATTTGTGCTAAAAGGCTTGTTCATCAGAGTTTGGATTTTATAGCCAAAACGTTGAATTTGGCCTGCGTATCTTTCTAATTGTTCCTATAGTCACACTGCAGTAGCAATCAAACGTTGTGAATTGTACTTTTTCATGAAATAAAGTACTACTGTACCTGATATTAGACACTATTAAAGAGCTGTAACTTTCATAAACTGAGCAAGAATATGGCATATTTAGTAGGCAAACAACATTAGCATGTAAACTGAACCAACCTGAATTTGGTATGGTTTGCCCTCCCCTTTTAGTGGTACACTGATATGTAAATGATGATTTATTAGGGATCTTCTAACTGTAGTTGATTAACATGGAGGTGTGATGAACATGGCTGTGGAGCTCAAGTTTCACCAAGTATCTCTGCTCTCCTGGGTTGGTGTTAGCAGCGAGACAAATACCAATGTTATATAGTACCTTGGTTGTTATAACGTAGCGGTACTTGACTTGTGGAATTACAGTAACAAGCTAGGACATTGTAAAAGCTCTTGTACTCAGAATGTCCTAACCTCTTAAAATTGCAGAATCTATATAACTAAGAATTTCAGAAAAGATTAAAGTGTTTACGAAAGATGCATCGTGTACTATATAATATGCAGTATAACACGACAATGTAGAGATGAAGATGAATTTTCTATAGTGACAATTTACAAAATTTCAAATTTTGTGAAAATTTTAAGATTTGGACTTTGGGTACATCTTTTACCAATGTCGGACCCTGCCACAAAACAATTTTGTCATTGTGTATAGAAGTATTCCCTCTCCATTACTGTACATAAAGTTTTCAGGTGTCTTGTGTAGAGTGTATATTTTTGGTAAGAATGTTTGTTACAGTCACTGAACAACTATGCCAGTCAGGATAAGCAATAAAAGCTCAATACGATGTCAGTCGATGATATTTCCTCTAAGAATACCTCCACGTTGTAATAACGTATTTGGCTATTTGGAATTACTCTTAACCACATTTTGTACATTAGTAATAAAATGTATTTATCGCTGACATCAAATCTGGTATTTTGTTGCTTATCCTAACACTCTACCAAGATAACCGTTACCCCTTACTCTAATTATTTGACCTACCTGTGGAATGCCGTCTTTATTCTCCTTTTATTCAACTTTTATTCATGTTTCATTACTGTACTTTAGTATTGGCAATTGATTTTATGAGTTGTTTTCAAATACTGTTATTGCCATTTGCATCCGCGTGTAATTTCAAAGTTTTGTCAACATTAGTTTGTCTATTGACATGTCTCTTTCGATAAAGACTATGTCTATAATTTGTTATATATATAATAACTCTCTGTAAACAACTTTGACCCGTCAGTCCAACATTTTCATTAGATGAGTCTTTGTTGACAAAATCGGAAGCAACTTGTTATACTTGGATGTAAATAGTAATAGTCGTAGTTCCAAGATTCTGATTGTACTAACAAGCAGAACTTATTCTGCTTTTGTTTTTTCTCCGTAGCTATGAGTTTGAAGACACCTGACCCTTCTCAGAGGATAGGAAGGAGCTATGCAGAAATCTTGATGGATCAACGATTGAGAAAAGAAGAGGTAAAATATACCGTTACCATATGTACGATGGGCGCTTTCCATTAACACGGCCAGACCGGTCAAATTGTTGAATAAAACACAAAACGTGCAATGTGCAAAATGTGCAAAATTAATTTCTCTTGTCTTGGATGCGCGCGCGTTAATTGGAATCACTTCACTACGTTTGAAATGACGTGGTTGATGTGCCGTTTAATTAAATTTCAAATGACGCGAGCCAACAGATCACGACACTCGTGTATATAAAAACACAATAGATACCGGACCAGAAGGAACACTCCTATGTGTTTTGACTGAAGGAAAACGTCCGAAATTTTTTTACGTGCAATGACGCCATCCTGGAGTGCACACGGCACTTTGTACCTATGTTTTCCTATGAAAAACGTCCGTGTGCACTCCAGGATGGCGTCATATGATGGCGTATTTTCACGTCAGCACTCGTAAAATTTCGGACAAAATATCGTCTGAGTGACACTTCTGTTTGTGTATCTATTCTGTGATAAAAAGAGCGTGTGAATTAAACAAGTCACATATTAATTGTTTTTGTTTGTAGAAACACCACGTAAATTTACGTGGTGTTTCCACAAACAAAAACAATTATATTTTATCGCCATGCAAACATTCAAAGAACTTAAGTCACATATTATTAGCACTGATGAAGATCCGGGCTTACGGATCGAAAGCTTTGTAGTAATAAATTTACGTGGTGTTTCCACAAACAAAAACAATTATATTTTATCGCCATGCAAACATTCAAAGAACTTAAAACACAAAACATTTGGGCTTCGGACCTATCTGATCAGAAAACTTAGATAACATTAGAATCCGGTCCATTCTCGCTAGATATTTGAAAAACATAGACCAGATCTTTCCATTGATACAGAGAAAAGAGAATTCGGGTCTGACTAGTCAGGCCATTAAATGGAAAGCGCCCGATGATGTTACTGTGAGTAGTTGATTTCTCTATGTCTACCTTTACACTATACCAGATAGTTTCCGTAGCGGCGCGAAAAAGCACCTATCCGATACGGAATGTACAACTTTTAGAACACCTTCTCTCCGTTGCCATAGTTCCTCCGAAAATGGCGTTCCTAAAAGGTACAGATAGGTGTTTTTTCACGTCCCGGCGGCTGTCTGGTACAGTGTAAATGTAGTCTATGTCAGGGCAGTTAATCCCAAAAAGCAGTGCAAAAATCGTTAACAACCGAGTAAAATACTGTAACAAACTAATCATTGATTCAATAATAGGAACTGTAATAATCGGATCAAATTAAAGCAGTTTTTAGTGCAAAGTTTCGCTATTGTAATGAGGACAAAAAAAATTCAGAGCGATCATTGAAAACACATTCGTACATGCTTCTTCCATATTGCACTCGTAACCGTCCTGTCATCTATGCAAAGATATCGTTATTAGTATTACTAGTATGAATGATATTAGTTGCTTGAGTTTTTCTGATCTCTTATGGCAATCATCCAAGCAACTCAGTCGGCTTATAGTCTTAGTTTGTTCAGTGCGTGTCCACACATTGAGCCGTGCATGAATCTCTTATCTCCAAATTATATTTCCCCAGTACTTTGGCAGGCAATTTGTATGTCTTTT
>CACRXK020011986.1:0-15645 GCA_902702795.2 Paramuricea clavata
GAGAGATGCAAGTATAAAACACCATTCACAAGGCTAGATGTTAACATAGCACAGTATTTCTGGCAATAAAACGCTCCAACTGACCATTTCACACGAACTTTTATCGCTGGATAATTTTGCGATTTTTCATCCAATTCAATCATATATATAAAAGTCTCCTATAGGGCCTATATACCTTTTTTCCAACTTTATCAATGCCTTCTTAATATCTGTGTCGTCCGTGCTACGTTTGACCCGCGTTGTGCTGTATTCGTGTTTCTCGCTTGTCAAAGATTTAGAGCCCAGAGTCTTTTCTTCTTCCATAGCATCTAACCTGTTGTTTAAAGACGAGAAGCCCTTCGCAATTACGACAAATTGAACAACGACAACCAGACACAAAACAAGCAAAAGTACTTTCATGACAAAGTACGAACGTTGCATGCTTGTTCCGTGTTCTTTGCCGTTCTTTTCCATCGTTTTTGCAATCGAAACTCGATTTTAGTTTTTCTCTTTCTTTGTGACAACCTTCAGCTCGGAGTCAACAATGTAAAATGACAAGGAAACAATAAGATTCGCTTGCATATTAGTGATAATTTGAATAAAACTAGGCAGCGCGTGGCTTAACACGAAAAAACAAGAATAAATCTGTGATAATTGGTTCCTCATTTATAGACAAAAGACTGGGACAAAATTCGAAATATTTTCACCATTCGAAACTTATTGCCTTGTGTTTCGGTCCAGGAATCTTATAACATGTTTTTTGGAACTCATGAGAATAAGCTTTCACTGTTTTTAGCTGGTATTAGTGCACATAAAGAGCAGGTATCTGAAGGGTTTTAAGTTTATAATTATATATATTCATTTTTTGATATCTGATTTTAAACAAAGAATTCTTGTCTTTGGGTTAAACGTTGAGAACAGGGAGCTTAAGGAAACAAGAGACAAATGTTTCGAAACATGGACATTATGTGAATGTTATATTGATCTTTTCGATGAATTTTTGTGTTACAAATTCGGTTAATTATTGTCCGATTGCCATGTCAAGGTACATGGATTGGGTTAAACTAGATGAATAACTCGACATATGTACAAAAACACTTAATGTACAAAAACACAAAGACGCTAATTGCTATATTTTTATAAACAAATGTCCACAATGTTTAATATTGACATGAACAATTAAAGTGGCGTTAATTTGTGAACTAGTAATAATCTCCCCAGACTAATCAGCCCCCCAATACAACATTGCTTCCTGTGGTAGTGTGGGTAGCTTTGAGGGTAACCAGAGATCAGGCTCTATTTCTCAAATTTACCCTGACACAAACCTTAATCCAATAGTTTTCCACCCATGTGCAGCGAAGTTTATATTTATTATACAATCAAAATGTCGCAGGAAAAATTAAAATTTCACACAAGGACAACAACAATCTAATTATAGTTGTGATCACTATAAACAACAATTTATTTTATAATCTAATATAATTAGCACCACCAATCAAATGACAGATTAAAAAATCTTTTTGTCTCATAGACCAATCAGGTTTACACCCGAAATACGATTGTAAGGCATGATCTTTTGTTAAGGTTTGTATCAGGCCTATTTATTTATTTATAGGCCTGATCGCAGATTACTTTTAAAGGATTAGTGTCACACCGGGAATTTGTGGGCTCAAACTCCTGCTGGCAGCCATTTTTCGGGACGAATAGGTTGATGATCTGGGACGTTTTTTACAATTTGTCATATATTTAAACCACTCTTTTATAATACTTGCTCTTTTTGTGTGATTTTTATCAGAAATGTACCAAACAAGGTATTTTTATCACTATTTGTTGTATTTAAGTAATATGTAAACAATAACAAAAGCCCGCAATAGATGACCCTGACACTAATCCTTTAAGGTGCCATTAAAACAATAGTTGGGTCAAAACCTGGCTTAATATTTCTGTATATGAAATTGTTATTAAATTCTACATGTCCAATGATTCAGTCAAGTATTATTATTGTTTATATATAATATGATGTTGTACAGTATTCAGTGGCAAGCTAGCTACAATGGCAACTGGTCATGGCAACTGGTCATGGCACAGCTATAAACCTGGATCTATTTGAATAATGCAAATCATTAAAAACTTGCATACTGTGGCATGACCTGTTGGTATGGCTAGCTCACTGATTTAATAGATCAGTGGGCTAGCTTCACCACTGACAGTATCATAATTACAAATACAAAATATTCAAATAGTTGAATAATGCAAATCATGAAAAACTTGCATACTGCAGCATGACCTGTTGGTATGGCTAGCTCACTGATCAAATAGATCATAGATCAGTGGGCTAACTACACCACTGACAGTATTATAATTATAAATACAAAAGCAAGAACTTATAACATTGAAGGTATTGATATATGTAAAACTGTCCATGCCAAGAAAGTAGAATTATAATATTTAGCTGACCTTTGACCTTGTGCAAGGTGTTTGGTATTCAAATTGCACTTTTCCTACTTCCTGGGCTGTTTACATGATGGAAGGTGGGATGATTTTTGATGTATTGAAATAAGTCACCAGGTTAAACAAAAGTTTAAATGCTTGTTAACAGAACTTAAATATTGTAGAGAAGATCATGTGTACATTCAAAAAATAAGAACAGATTTAGCTCGAACACGTCGACGCGCGGCGATTATTTAGGATATAAATCGATAAAAATCGAAAGCATTTTGTCGATAAAAATCGGTAAATATCGATGAAAATCGATGAATATCGACAATAATCGATAAAATTGGCTATAATTTTTTGTGACTATCGATTGGTCATCGGTTGATCAATGTGAATTGATATCAATTAAGTAATTAACATCGATTACCATCGATTGATCGATTGAATTTTCGATGATCGGTTTTTATCGATTAAGTACGCCGGGTATAAATCTATCTCTAGAAAATAATGAAGTTTTTTGCTGAATTGTGCACCGTTAGCTTATTTCAATACATCGAAATCATCGCGCCTTTCCCGCCTCATATCTCGTCCTGACAAAGCGAGATCATAAAAACAGCCCCTTATTCAGAAAATTGCGCATGCTGCCTTTGATCCCTTGGGCATGAGGCAGCACTTTCCTTGCGATAGTAACTTCTAGTTTAGCTATTTCCAAGTATAACATATAGTATAATACAGTACATGTAAAATTGCATTCACTATTACCAAAACCGCGTATCCTTCTTGTGATGTTTTTGCGTCAAAACATTTTGGAATGCGGTCGACATCGTGGGAATGGCGACGTCTGATTGGTCTGCGAGAAGTCATATTCACATATAGCTAAAACAGTTTCACAGGATAACAATAATGGGCGTGGGAAAGTAGTTGAAGTATCTTGTGCATGGAAATTGTCGAGTGGAAATTTATACACATTTACTAGACTTAACCAGGAACAGCTGCGAAAAAGCTGGCAGGAATCTATTGTTGCATTTTAGTTGCAGGAATTAGTGTGGCGGATATGTGCATGGATGTTTCCGAAGAGGGTTAAAAGCACCAAATTGTGCACAGTAGCATCTTTTTATGAGTAGAACAACATGCAAAAGTGGGGCCATCGTGAAACTGGTTTTTTTTAGAGAGTTACGATGCTATTAGCATTATTTGCTATTAAATTCTACTACAACAAAAAATGTGAAATTTTGAATTCAATCGCGACAAATATAACTTGCATCATCAGAAAGCTTGTAAAAAACTACATAAAAGACTTTTAAACAGTTTTTTGATTCTTCAAATGGTTATTGCTGTAAATTAGGCACATTATCTCGCTAAAAGTCCCTAATTAATTATTCGATGTTTGAAAATGCGTTTTTAACAGTTTATAATTCGAAAACTATTTCAGAAATCAAAAAACTGTCTAAATGTCTTATATGCAGTTTTTTATAAGCTTTCTGATGATGCAAGTCATATTTGTTGTAATTGAATACAAAATTTCACATGTTTTGGCTATAATAGAATTCAATAGAAGAAAATCACTAATCACCCGTTTTCAGGAGTTAGCAGCAAAATACCGATGGCCCCACTTCAAATATCTATTAAGCAAATAAAACTACATCAATTGTAAAAGTTTGATGCTTTTAACCTCGACGGGAACTACTGATCAATAATTTTACACATATCCGTCTCACTAAATCTGTAATTGCGCATACAGTTGCATTTTTCAACTATTCCTAGCTGGTTAGGTCTAATAATTGTATATAAATTTCCTCTCGACAATTTCCATCCACAAGACACTTCAACTATTATTGATCAATCGAGTGAGATGCGAACAAAATCTTGGTAGGAAAGTAGTCGCATTCCTGAATGGTTTGGCACGAAAACATGACAATTTTTTAGGTTTTGATAATAGGTTTCTACACTTATGCCAAAGGATAAAACGTGAACAAAACTTTGGCGTGTACAACTTTATTAATAACATTGGCCACCGGTCTTTTTATTTCAGAACTATCATCTGGGAAACATGATATATTTAACAAATATAAAACATTTTCCGTGTTGATATACAGTTATATCAACATGAGTGGAAATTGGGAAAACGAGAAATTGTGTGGAAACACGACGCCCGAAGGGCGGAGTGTTTTCACACAATTTCGAGTTTCCCCAATTTCCACGAGTGTTGATATAACTGTATATCAATACGGAAAAAAGTTTTATATTTGTTTTATAATATAGCACAAAGAAACATAAAGAAAGAAATTTTCCGACGTGTCCGTGTTGACATTGAGTTATATCAACACGTCTCTTAGCCAATCAGTGTTCAGAATTTACAAATGCTATATTATAATATATATCATATACACATTATAAAAACCCCAACACCCGTCTTTCCGCATCCATATTTTGGCCTCTTTCTTTAGCATGATCCTTTCAATATTACTGTTTCACAGGTCTACCGAAGGGAGCTATGATCACAAACAGGAATATCGCGGCAAATATTGCTGCGTTTCGCCGACATTTTGAACAGGTAAGAATGACTTGAATCCATGCACTATGCCATAATTTCTTTTTGAGACAATATCAATAAATTAAACTGCGTTTGTTTGTTTCTGAAGTAAATTCGAAGCATTTGTAAGAAATGTTTAGGGAAACTGACTTATAGTGTTGAACACTGAACCAGTTTCCTCAAACATTTCTTACAAATCCTTCAGAGCTTAGAACTTGCTTATGCAAAAAACTTTGATGTAATATTTCAAATCCGACTACTCTATGCTGGACTGGACTAGATTTCAAGTCCGCGCAATTTGATCACGTCCGAGGTGAAGCCGAGGACTTGAAATCTACTCCAGCTAGCTATAGTCCGGCATAGTCGGATTTGAAATGACATCTCATACGAATAAATCACTATATATAGCGCACTTGCCTTTCACCTCTAAAGGCCGTTTTCCACTAGACAGAATTTCGCGGAGCGGAATTTCTCTTTGTCTTTTCTAATTAGTCCCACCTGAGAAATAACAAGACAAAGAAAAATCCCGCTCCGCACGGAAAATTCCGCCTAGTGGAAAACGGCCTTAAGCCGCAGGTTCAAGCCTCAGTGAGAACTTTCTCAATGCGACTCGAGCCCAGTCCTCATGTGAAAAGAGTAACAGTCCACGCTCTGGCGAAAGTCGTGGGTTTCCTCCGGGTACTCCGGTTTCCTCCCACAGGGAAAGTTGATAGGGTGGGTTAGGTAAAAGGGCCCACAGTAATTGACATATGCTGTTGTGGTGACCCTGCCCTAGTTGGCAAAGCTAAATAAGTAAATAAATACTTAATTAACATTGATCCAGTCCAAGGACTGAATATTTTGATCCTGCATCCTAGGACAGGATCAATATACTTCATCAGGTATCCAGTATTATCAAGTGAGCAAAATAAAGCAATATGGTTTGCTAATTTACTCATGATTATTAATAAGTTTGAGATAGTGTAAACTCTCTTAAGGGTTTGTTTAAGTCTGGGATTGGATGAAGTTTGATCAATTCTTAGGACTGGATGAAGTTTGAGCAAGTTCTGAGACTGGATTAAGCTTGATCAACTCCAAAGAGTGGATCAAGTTTGATCAAATACCAAAACGTACTAGATCAAGTTTGATCCAGTCCTATATGACTGGATGAAGTTTGATCAAATAGTAGAACTATACATGAAGTTTGTTCAAGTCCTATATAGGACTGGATTAAGTTTGGTTTAGTTTTATCAAGTTCTGGGATTGGTTGAAGTTTGATCAAGTCCTCGGGTTGGATGAAGTTTGAGCGACTTATACGACTGGATGAAGCTTGATCAAGCACTGCGACTGGATAAACTTTAGTAGATTTAATTTTGTTTTTGAAAGATATTGAAGCAGAGTTTTTAATACAAGTGTTCTGTAATATGGAAATAGAAATCGGGGAGATATGTCTAAACAAATTCTAACTCAATGTCAACTAAATTCAGTCTGTGATCTGATTGTGCAGTCTGATTTGTTATGTCATTTTCCTACTTTCGATATTTACCTTTAACAATAATCTACTTTTTTTAGAATGGCCGTCCATTTTCCTCAAGTGATGTTCATATCTCCTATTTACCTCTGCCACACATGTATGAAAGAATCGCCCAGGTATAATTCCAGAACGATAGCCCAGGGCGAGGGTACTAATTTCGCTCGGCTACTAATTCCGCTCGGCTAGTTCCAGTTCCACCCATGAAAAAGCGAGCCACGACTATGGGCCACTTGCCTTTTAACGATGCCCGCTATGCATGACGGTAGGAGTCGTCACTTTGCAGTCGAACGGCTTGGCGACTGTAGGAGCGAGTGATTTGTTTTGAACATGAAATGAACATGAACCACTTTTTGCATCCATCGATAACATTTATCCACAGGAAAACAACAAGAAAGCTCTGAACTGCATCTGGATGTAATTTCAAGGCGTAATGTGTGTTAATGGCGAGGAAAATGCACTGGCAAGGAGATGACATGTGAACACATTTCGCAAATAATTTCTTGCAAAAAACTGACCTCACGAACAAAAACAGGTAAATTCACGTTTTAAATTATGATCGGAAATTTGTTTGTCAAAATTGATTTTCACTGACAGCTGTTTGTATTGAATCTCTTAGTTATTTGGATTCGATAAGTCTATGAATGCCATTTTAAGCTTTGTGAATTTGACAACTTTGTCATGATTAAAATGTTCGAAATATTTGTCCAGAGACCGAGCGTCTTTTTGGCAATATTTTAAGCTTAAATCTACTCGATCTGAATAACTTGACTATAGCCATAGTAAGAATATTTAATAGTAAAAATGCTCTCTTTATTTCATGGTTTTTTATTGTAAATAAGTACTATTTAAAGAAAGAGGCTAAAATATGGATGCGGAAAGACGGGTGTTGGGGTTTTTATGTACTATTTACAACATGAGCGGCCGTGTTGTATCAGATATACAAACTCGAGCCGAAAAAAACGACTCATCTTATGAGTTCATTGGCGAAGTAATTTTAAAAATAAGATTGGATAATTGCTTCATGAATTATTAATGAGTTTTGAAACATATTTATTAATAATTACAAAGTGGGAAATTGCTTGATCAGTTAATCTTTATTGCAGATGTACTACAGCATGAAATGTAGGTAGTATTTTATGCTTCATTAGCTGAACCTTTTTCTTGTTTGATTGCAATAAAATATATTTACTTATTATGCTTCAAGTTGTGTATAAAGGCACATTTCTATTTGGACATTTGAACAATGCCAACAAACAGTTGATTTATGTGTGGTCTCATGCAGAGTCAGTGGGGATACAGTACATGGTGGAACAGCATGCAGGGGTGCAAATTTAGGTTGTCTACCTATATTGTCTTTTTGTTGCTGAAAATTCAAGTCTTGGGGGCTTTTGCCTCATATAATGCAAGTTTATTTATATAAAGTACCTGCTTGTATTATCTGCAAAGTCCTTGTTTTAATTAAATGATGGCAAGACCTTGGCCACAGATGATAGATAATACCAGATGAATCACTCAGCCAAAATTGTGTCCGCGATTTTTTATGAGCACGCGTTGGCCGCCATTTTGGCAGTAAGTGTAATCCACGCCATGAAACGTGAGCAATCACGCATTTTGGCAGTAAGCGCCATTTTGGCAGTAAGTGTCGCACGCGTCATCTGGCGTGATAGCTTCGCCAAAATCGCGGACACGAAAATCATAGAGATAGATACACAGTGATTCATCTGGTATAATCTATCATCTGTGCCTTGGCCTTGGGTATGGGTGGTAGTGTTCTTATCATCTGCCTATACTGGCAACACAATTAATTGAATACTATAGCAACTGTATATTACTGTGAAAACACTGTGGAAGCTGTATATTTATGTTGACATTATAAAAATAACATTTTCTGGCATATCAATTACCAGATGTATATCTTGCCAGACCTAACCCATCCTATTTAAGTTATATTTTTGTACCGAGCTCATGCAACCAAAAAAACAAACACTAATAGACAGTTCAGGCATTTCGACGTTACTGTTTCGACGTTGAAACAACGTTGAAATTAGGTTGCCAATTTCGTCAACCATAATTCAACGTTGAATCAACGTTGAAACAACGTTGAGTTGGTTCACAAACCATGAATGAACGTTGATTCAACGTCTGTTGGTTGCTGTTGAACCAATGTTTGTAAATCAACGTCAGAGCAACGCAGATATTAGGTTGTCGACGTCGCAACCTTTTCTCCAGCAAATTTCAACGTTGAAACAACGTCGTGTGCCCGGTGGGCTATTATAGGTACAGACCTAGACAATTAGGTAGGAGAATATACACAAAGACATTAGGTCAATGAAAGTTTGTAGAAATTTTACCAAAAGCAGGCTGTAATTTTCAAGTAGGTATTTCCAGTTCCTAGCATGGAATTTTACCTCATGAGAACATTTGTCAACCCATACTACTATATACTGTACCTGCACAAAAATATTTTGCATCTGAAACGTTTATATATTTAATAAAACAAGCCTATATAGGAGTGTTCAAAAAGATAAAAGTAATAAAATTGAAAAGCAATTTTAAGAGTAAAAAGATTCAGTAAAAAGAGTTAAAATACAAAATAGTGTATACAAATGGAATATCAATGAAAAGATTAAATTTTACTGCAAAATAGATCCTATAGAATTAGAAAACAACCATGAAGCTTAAGCTTAAAATATTGCCAAAAAGACGCTTGGTCTCTGGACAAAAATTTCGAACATTTTAATCATGACAAAGTTGTCAAATTCACAAAGCAAATGGCATTCATTGACTTATCGAATCCAAATAACCAAGAGATTCAATACAAACAACTGTCAGTGAAAGTTAATTTTGACAAAAAAATTTCCGATCATAATTTAAAACGTGAATTTACCTGTTTTTGTTCGTGAGGTCATTTTTTTCCAGGAAATTATGTGCGGAATGTGTTCACACGTCATCTCCTTGCCAGTGCATTTTCCTCGCCATTAATAATACACATTACGCCTTGAAATTACATCCAGATGTAGTTCAAAGCTTTCTTGTTGTTTTCCTGTGGATAAAAGTTATAAGAGAATTTTTTTCATTTGAATGCATGCTTTTGTAGTTTTAGTTTCATGCATTTATATCAGTCTTTTTGCTTGAAGCGTAGAGACTGAAGTATCTTCCTTATCTTTCGGCTTCCGTGTTAGTCGTGTTCATGAAAAACCATCTTTTGTATACAGCTATTTCAATTAAGGTTTTCCCCGAGCAAAGCGGAAAAGTCGAATACGAGCACGAAAGGCTTGCTGGGAATCGCTAACATTTTTAATGAATTTTTTAGCGATTCCCAGCAGCCTTTCGCGCTCATATTCGACTTTTCCACTTTGCTCGGGGACAACCTTAATTGAAATAGCTGTATTCAATGCAATGGTAGTGCTGCAAGCCTCAATGCTTACATTTACTATTTGATTCTTTTTACAGACCTACGTTCTTTCCTTCAGTGCCTCGCTTGTTGAATCGTATTTATGATAAGGTTGGTGCATGTTGTTCATCCATGGCCGTAAAAAATAGCGGACCATTGGTCCCAGAAACTTTTTGTTTGGTCAGCAGAAAGAAAAAACTATAATACTGTAAGACATTACGATATTTATAGAAAGATGAATTTAAAGTAAACCTTTGCCCCTTTCTCAGGTAGATTTATCTAACTTTATTATTGGTCAGGTGGGTAAACAGTGAACCAATTGCACCTAAAATGAACAAATTTTATCCTGAACCACACCAACTAGTGCTTCATATAGTGCTTCTTTACTGTACAGGCTACCCTAATAGTACATGCAGGTCAACCTAACAGTATACAGATCAACCTAAAGCAGTTGTTTAATTAGATTCCAGAAAGTCAAATATTTTCCACGCACGGGTTCATCTATAAATACGGCGTGATCTCGCGTTGAAAAGCCATGCTTGCTTTATGTCTCCCAGTTTTGGAATTTCTTTTCTATTATATATTTTAGTTTGAAATAGAAAAATTGAGCAATTATCTAATTATTGTTCATACAGGTTACCGCAGGTGTGGAGTCAAGTGGGGTTTAAAGAAGTGGTTATTCAACAAGGCTTTTGCCTCAAAAATGGCTGACCTCGAAAAGTGAGTACTGAACAGATTTGAAATTGCTCTCAATTTCGCAAAACAGCTCGTGGTATCACCTTTTTGCTACATATAGATTTGTTGAGTACCTATAATGTAGAATAATGGAAAAAAATACTCGAACTCAAATTGTGTAAACCAGGGGAGGGGTGTTTCTTTTCCAACAAACCAAAATGGCTTGCGCACGAAATCTAAAAGCTTTAATCGTATTTTGAGTTAATGGAAGGAACATTTTAATTCTTTTCGACTATTTACAGTACAATCATGCATAATTAAATCCAATATATCTGTATATTCGCAATTTAAGTCCGGTTTTATTAATTGTTGGATGAACTGCATGAGTTCCATTTAATGACAATATTAAATTTTTGGTTTTTAGGGGTCAAATATACAACAACGGCTTTTGGGACAAATTGGTATTTAGAAAAGTTCAGGTAGATGAACTAAATCCTTGTATGTTATATTTCGTTTGTTCTGTGGAAACACCATGCATGCACATATATTTGTTTGGCAAAGCCTTTTCTCTAGTCTTGCATGCGCACGCTAATTCGAACGACATTATCGCGCCTAAATGACGTTTTGATATGGATCATTAGCTTTGCCTTAAATGTACATTTACAACTTAAAGCCGGTTTTCCAAATTTTTCGCGCGGAGCGGAATTTTTCTTTTTCTTGTGATTTCTCGGGTGCATCTAATGTATATGTATATGTTTATTTTCCCAGGCAATCCTGGGTGGAAATGTTTCTGTTATCGGTACTGGTGCAGCACCCATCGAGGCGAAAGTTTTAACATTTTTGAAAGTTGTTTTTGGATGTTGGGTATGTTAACGTTTCATCCTTGTTTTTGGTGCTTGTTGCGGTTTTTTTGTGATAACGTAAACTAAATGTTAAGGTACGTCTGAACTTCCTGTATTTGGCGCTCTCGATGAATATGATGTATAAACCTGGCGAAAACAGAATGGAAATAAGTGACGTTATTGTCGTTCTCAGACACCGTAACGAAATTTTCGTGAAGCATATATAAAATAATTGATGGATGCATGATAGTTGTTCTTAAAATTATCGATCTTTTATTGCTTTCCAGAGTCTTGTTTTTCAAACCTCAATCACTTTGCTGGTATTATTTGTCATATATAGCAACTTGTGTAAAAAATAGCTTTCGTATGGTTTTTAACGAATTTCAGTAGAGATTGATTATGACGCAAATGCTCGTGAAAAACCGTGAATTTGTTTGATTTCCCGTCATTTGAGAAAAAAGTCACGTGATTGCAAACAAGCTATATTACTGACTTATAGAACTTGTTATGTGATTGGGCTAAAACTTGTGGTGTGTTGTATTAGACGTGAAGACGCAGCTCGAAATTACCCACACAAGAAGGATTGCAGTTTATTTGCTGATAAATATCCAGAAAGTATAAACCTTAAAGAACCTACCAATTTTCGGGATAGTAATGCGAGTTTTTCTTCGATAACTGAATAAAAAAACTTGGAAAAATAGTCGTACAAACTGAAGAACGTCTCTTTGTCTTAATTTGCCGTTTTGATCACGAGGCGATTTTTTTTGCTATTCTACTTTTTTGCAAAACTGAACCGTGGTTTAGAGAACTAACCTACGAACGGCTAAAAATTGATCATATTGTTACAGTAAATTATTGTTACATTAGTTCAGAGAAAAAACGCAACTTGGTTGAAGGAAACGCGAACACGACGTGAAGGAAGCACGCGCTTTTGTCCATAAATGGTGTGTTCACATGAGAGGGAATCTCGTGAGTCACTGTTGTTCGTCTCAATCATCTATGCCACTGGTAGCGAACGACATCAATGTTCAAAACAATATAAGTTTTGTTCAACAGTATGAAGGTGAGTTAAAGATATATTGTAGTTGTTAATCCCGGATATTACAGTAACACTGCCTGTGAGATTACGAAGATGCGCAAGTGGAGGCAAAGACAATGCTAAATATAAATCTATGAACTACGGTCGCACCTGCTTATAAACCATGGACTGTTGATTGTGTATAAGTTCCCTTTCGAGAGTAAATTCAGCAATACTGTCATACATTGATGCTGATCAGATTATACATTTTTATGGCAGTAAAACACTTTAAGAGCATTAAAACGGTCAAATGGACCATGGAACAATGTACAGTGTTTTAGATGCTACTTCGCAATATGGGGATATTTTGTGTTTTAGGTATGTATCTACGGTCCAAATGTGTTCAAAGGATATCTGAAGGCAGCCGAGAAAACAGCTGAAGTATAGATAAAGATGAGTGGCTTCATACTGGTGATATTGGGGAGTGGAACCCGGTATGATTTATTCCTATAAATACAAAATTTGAATACGTTTACATGAATACCCTTCGAATAATAGTTTTGAAAATTGTGAAATTAGTGATTAAAAGATTGTTTTTGGGAGAAAAAAAAACTTGGCGCTTTATAATTCTTCATCTGCTCGACCTCATTCAATAATTGTTAAATATTTATGGTACTGAATTACCATTTTTGCTTTAGAACGGCACATTGAAAATCATTGGTAGGAAAAAATGTATCTTCAAGTTATCACAGGTGCGTAATATGCAGACGAAATATGCATCAAAGAACTATACAAAAAATTGTATGGGATGTTGTCACAACATTAATAATTATATAATAGTTTTGTTTGTGGAAACACCACGTAAATTAAAAATTAATTATTAATTTCCACAAACAAAACTATTTTATGTTTTATCGCCATGCAAACATACAAAGAACTTATCGTTAATAATTCATGAGGAAAACGCAAAGAAAAATCATACGCGTGTCGTATCTTTATATGTGATAGAGATAGGTTAATTCTTTCTGTGGTCATAAAGGTAATATAAGTACTATTTAAAACACTCGTTGTCGTGTTTTATCAGATATAAAACGCTCGGCTGCGCCTCGCGTTTTATATCTGATAAAACACGACAACGAGTGTTTTGAATAGCTTAAAATACGACTACAAAAGAATACTAATTAGGATGAACCATAATATAATCATGCTAATTAAGATGAACAATTATATAATGCCACATGTGTTTTATCAGATACAATTCACTCCACGTGACATGTTATGGCTGACATGATTTGCCACAAGGTTTATGAATTATTAATGAGTATTTTAAGATTGTTTATCATACGCTCTTAAATTGAAATTATAGAACAGAAGCTAACTGAAGCTAAAGGTGTTTCTCAAAAGAGCATCATCAGATATCCGACCAGATATCAAGTACTATATGTATAGGTTATTTTGAGGCAACGGGGGGCCCCTTGTTGCCTCAAAATAACCTATACTTTCACATTGCGAGGTCGCGTTAATGAGTCAGAATAGAAATAATTCTTAATGCCACATTGCCTTCGCGATGTTGTTTTTTTCTTCTCATTTTTTGTGCTGCAAAGACATTGCAGGTGAATATTAGAGGGGATTATTAATTGCAGGTGAATATTAGAGGGGATTATTAAACGGAAATTGATTAGAGGGGAATATTGAATATATTCCCCGATAAGAACCAAGGAAACCGAGCAGGGTGAAAAATAATACTTGTTCTCCTCACAACACGCCATATACTAATCACTGTAGTGCCTTTTAAACGAACTTCCTTCCTCTCATAAGTCTGCTAGTACAATATATACTTTGTCAAAATGAACCCCAGTATATTATATTGAAATTCCAAATAACGTTTTTATATTCATTTTTTGACTCAGGGTGAATATGTTGCTCCTGATAAGATTGAGAATATTTATATCAAAAGTCCCTACGTGGCGCAGGCATTTGTTCATGGCCATAGTCTTAAGGTAAGATTTCTTGGAAAGCAAAAAGTTGAATTGTGTTTTTGTTCAATATAATTCTAATAGATTTCTGCCTCTGATTTTTTACCAAGTAACTTTAGCGAAGCTTGTATTAGATCTCGGTTCTGCACTTGCCAAAAATATCCATCGCCTGTCATTAGGGCTTTGGGGGCGTGGTCGTCAGGCAAGGCCTTTCACTCTGAGAGTGCAAATTGTTTTTTCAAATGCAAAGTTTGCAAAAAAAATTTTATATCGAGACTTAAAATGGGAAAAAAAGTGGAAAAAAGTGTCTAAAAACCCATTCTAGTGGGCTTTTTTACGAAAAGCAACAGTTCTGAACAGAATATATACAGAAATCATCGTTTAAAAATAAATCAGTTCAACGTTGTTGTGCAAGCCAAAACAAAACCCGAAAGATCAAGACAAACTCAAACTCAATACTGGTATGTTCTATAAATATTTCAACTTTTTTATAATATAATATAAATGAAGTTCAGTAATCTTTTTAAACTTACACAATTACTTTTCATATTTTTCTGTGTTGCTTGAGGTTGAGGGAACGCTTTTGAAACCATAGTTTTCGACGATTATTTAGACAATTTACAGTCTAACGACAACTAAATATTTTTGTTTCAAAAAAATAAAAAACCTTCGCTTACATCAAAGAAAAACGAAACCCGACGAAGAAAGAACTATCATTTTGTAATCTTATAAGATATTAGCAAAACAGTGACAGTAGTGACGTTCAGAGCATGCAAAAATGTTTTATGAGTAAATTTCGAGAAACCGGCGAAAACACTTTGTTTACAAGGCTGCACGATTTTCACCGTTTTTGTAACTGCACATTTGCTTTGACAGTTTGTGCCTTCAAAAAACTCAAAATCTATCCCCAAACTACAAATTAGTTTTAGCTTTGTTTATATTGCACTCCTAGTCAAATTCAAACATGGCGGATTTATAAGGGCACGCATGAGAAAAAGTGGAGACATGATTCGTGATCAAGTACGCATTCTATATCTATTATTTCTATGGTTTTCTCCTGGTGCTCCGGTTTCCTAGGGGAAGTTGACAGGGTGGGTTAGGATGAACACAGTTAAGAAAGCAAATCACAATTGTCGGAAAGATAAAATAGTATAGGCTAATTATATAATTAGGTAAACGTAATACTTGATGTGAAGCGCATTTGATTATATACACATGCAAACTTGCGCTATAGAGATGTTAATCGTAAATATGTAAGTCCCCCATATCAAGCTACGTC